>JBBPDA010151291.1:0-19659 GCA_037974385.1 Arnoldichthys spilopterus | reverse complement strand
CCTTCTCATTACAGAGATGCACATCACCTAATATGCTTAATTGGTAGTAGGCTTTCGAGCCTATACAGCTTGGAGTAGGACAACATGCATAAAGAGGATGATGTGGACAAAATACTCATTTGCCTAATAATTCTGCACTCCCTGTATAGTGGTTGCATCTGTTATTTATTTCACAACTATGAGAAATGCATTGGTCTTCCTTGTAGCACCACCCTCAGTATTACTCTATGCAATGCAAACGCTAGATTGCTAGCTGTTTCCTCTGTCCTGGAAGTCGCTTTGGATAAAAGCATCGGCTAAAAGAATAAATGTAAATGTAAAAGTCATGCTAAAAGTATGACATTAATATCTGTGTATAGTTCCACATCACTACGTTCTAGCTCGTAGCACTTATAACAAACATACTTATAATAACTATTTATCTTGTGTAAATATTAATCAAATTAATATGGTCATTTTAATGACCAAGACAAGAATTGATAGTCTTGTGGGTAGTGGTGGCCTAGTGGTTAGGACAGTGCTCTTGCGACCTGAAGGTCGCAGGTTCGGGTTCCAGCCCGGGCACTAGTGAGGATGGTACCACCCCGCTATACTGCTTCCCGGGCGCTGTTGTTAGCTGCCCGCTGCTCCACATGCTGGCGTGTGATTGTGCTAAATGCAGAGGTCATATTTCACTACGAGAAGAGTACACATTATTTACAAGGCATTTTAACCAACTCAGTTACTTGCAGCAGCACACTCTCTGACACTACATAAGTGTTTACACAGTAAACAAACAAAGCAGAAGATTCCAACCAAACTCTGGCATACCCAGCCCTGTAAGATACTGTATTTCAGAGTAGTATGTGCAGCTGTGGCGTGCCAGTGAAAAAAGCATGGCTCCTGGCCTCTCTCTGAGACAAAGCCATGTCAACAAAGTACCATGAAAGCTACTGAAGGAGTGAATAGGCCATCGGGGGGCTCTGCTGTCCTTCTTCAGCTGCTACTCACTCACACGCACACAGACAGGTTTGAAGTGTGGGCAGAATAAGACCGCCTTACATACAGCTCCAGAAACTTCCATCTGCTGCTCCCTTTTCAAACTTGACTGCCCACATCCCTGAGAGACAATGTTCCAGGCTGTGGGATAATAACAGAGGCTGCATCTGGCTGCTTGTCTATCCACACAAAGACAAAACCGCTTAAAGTTAGCCTGTAACTGAACACCTCAAATGTGTCTGCAAGTTCAGTCTTTACAGTTTTGAGTGCTGCACCAAAATAATACATTGGATATGATCATAATAAACTAACTGATCTAAATGTAATATTGCCTTTTTACTATAAAATAGGAACAGTGCAAATTTAATAATTTGGAAAAATAACTTAAAACAAGTGCCTTAACTCAAAGCTGCCAGAGTACACTGACTAGATGGACAGATCACTATTTTGTCAATTAACTGAATACTTTTTGTGATTCCTGACATTTTTGAATAGTAATTGATCAAAGAATTTAATAATAATAATTCATTTTATTTATAGGCGCCTTTCAAGACACTCAACGACACCTTACAAAAACAGGAGAGCACACCAAGGCAAAGATTAAAATAAGCAAGCAAGCAAACAAACAAAAAATAAATAGATAAAGGCATGAATGAATGGATGAATGAATGACAAAACATTAAAATGCAAAAATGTATTTGATGCAGTCATGGTTCAAAATCAGAGACAGCAGGCAAGTTTAAAGAGATAGGTCTTAAGTCTAGCTTTGAAAGTGGGAAGTGAAAAAATGCAGCAAATATCTTGAGGAAAGGAGTTCCAGAGATGGGGAGCACCAAAGCTAAAAAATCTAAGGCCCACAGTTGACAGACAAGCAGAGGGTGTGGCGAGAGAATTGGAAAAGGATGATCTAAGAATACGAGCAGGTGTATAAATGTGTAAAAGAGCAAAAAGGTATGGAAGAGACAGATTACAGAGAAATTTGACTGTTAATAGCAGAATTAAAATAATTAAACTCAATACAAAACTTAAAAGGGACCCAGTGAAGTTCGCAGAGGACCGGGGTAATATGTTCAATGGAGGAGATTCTAGTAATAACATGAACGGCAGAGTTCTGGACCAGCTGGAGCTTATGCAGAAGCTTATGTGGGAGGCCAGCCAGTATAGAATTACAGTAATCTTTAAATCTATAAACCAGGGAATAATATTATTGTAAAAGTCATATTTAACATAAATATATGAAATCACAAGGCAGCAGAAATCAATACACAGCTTAAAGTTCAGGAATGAAGGGAAAATGGCTATAAAAGTTGTAAAAGATGTTGAAGATTATAATGTCCTAATGATTAAAACTATAGCCTACTGGACTATTAAAAATGTCCTACCCATGTAGTTTAAGCTAAAGTTCCACATGCTCTAAAGGCAGCTACATTTTCATAAGCCATTTCCTTGAATGACTGAAGCAAGAGATATTAAAAGAGAACCAGTGTTTACATAAAAGGAAATAAAATCCAAAAAAATGGTTTGGCTGTTTTTCCACTCACCCATCATTTGGTCAGCAAAAATGGGGAGCTGAGAAAAAGGTGGATAAGAAAATTATAACATGCTAGCTAAAAGAAACTACTAGATAAAAAAACAAATGCCCAAGCAGGCATTTAATACTGAACAAAATTTGTTTTCGCTTACTACAGTTATTTCACTCTTGGTGGAATAGATACTTGACTGTGTTCAGTAATAGGATAAGACAATGATGAAACTCATGGCTTAAAGGTTTTGAAATATTTAAGTTTACTTACAGGTCATGACTACTGTATAAGTAAGCAGAAATCTGGTCACACATCAACACCAGCATGCCTAATCTTAACATTCTTGAGGGCTTTAAGTCAAAAACATTGAGTGCAAATAGCTTTTTTCAATCCTTTTGTGGTGATTATCCAGACAGCACAGCAAGCCTATAAAGTTACCTGTTAACTGACTACCCTGTTTTTCATTTAACCCGATCACCAACTGGATTCACTGAGAACATACATTTCAAATTGGTCATAAAGTAAGACATAATATATTAACTTTTGAATGTCTTCTGAACCTCATTATGAAGTGAAAGTGACCATTTTTCATTGTGAACACACTTAAGCACCACAACGAATGTGACCTCTGCATTTAACCCATCACACATTCACACGTGGAGCAGTAGGCAGCTATCAACAGCACCCAGGGAGCAGTATAGCAGGACGGTACCTTGCTCAAGAGTACCTCAGCGGTGCCCGGGCCAGGACTTGGACCTGCGAACTTCTAACCACTAGGCCATCACTGCCCACCAATTATGTCATCACCCCAAACAGTCCAGATCACCAACTGTTACAGATTACATTAGACCAATTTATAGTGCATTCACATCTTTACTCTTTATTCTCACGTCATTAGAACCTGTTCGAACTTTTGAAACAATGTTCCTGCTTCCAGGCTCAGCTCACAGACCTAAGGCTCTAAAACAAAAGCCTAAGACCAGTTGCTCTCTCTTCAGAATGTCTGAAGAAAACTCTGGTCATCTTTCGTTATGGGGTAGCATTTGTTAGACATTGGCATGGCTCCCCTTCCTGCCATGTGTCTGATTACAGCATTTATTTGACATGCAGGTTTACAAGACATTACCCTCTCACTTGTAAGGCACTTGGCCAGGTCACATCCTCTCAGAGAGTTCTGTACATATTAACACTATCATTGCTGTAAAGTGCAACAGGATACATATGTTCACTACTCAGTAAGTTACAGGTTAAAGGATAGTACCTCTTGTGAAAAACAATGTTATGAAGAGTAGAAATGTACATATGGACAAATGAAAACAAGTAACTGTTTGTATCACCTACTCTTGAGCAGTGGTTTACACCAATCACACAACACTGAAACCACAAACAGGTGTGGTCCTTCGCATTTGTCAAACAGCCAAAGTCATACACCAGAACTGATGTTAGAAATGTATTAAAAGAGAGTAGCTAAAGAGCTGGAGTCCCACAGTACAAGACAACCATTGGCAAGTGTTGAACTGAAAGAGCGAGAAAGAGGGGAGGGAGGGAGAGAGAGATACACACATCACATGTACATCTTGTCACCCTATCTGAGGAGGTGAATTACAAAGGCAGAAGTTTAACACTCATTTGTCTCTTGACCACAGAACATTATTGACTTTTTTATATACATATTCTGGCATGGAAGCACTGATAAGTAGAATCCAGTGTGACTTGTTCTTGAAATGATTATACAACATTATTGACATAAAGAGTGGAAGGGCACCTGTCTCGGGTAACTGAGACCCCAGTCAGAAAATAAGATTCCAATAGATTGCATCAGCAATAGGACAACACTGTTAAATAATGATCCTTAAGAGTAAAACCATGGTAATCAGTAATTATTACAAATAATAAAGGGATTAAAGTTTGATTCATTAGGTGGTTTTAATGTTGTAAAAGAAAGAAAACCTAAAGATTGTAATTGTGTCTCCTTAACTGGATTACATATTTATAGTACCTGTTTGTTTAATGTGCTATTGTGTCTCTTACACTTGATTACAATATGTAACCTCGTTATGGTGCGCGTTCTTGGTCAGGTCTCCCTTGAAAAAGAGATTTTAATTTAAAAAAACTTCCTAGTTAAATAAAGAAGTAGCCAGAACTGTTTAAATAGGTAAAGACAGATTTGCATTGGAAAAAGGAGATTCAGAGATTAAAAAAAAGTAAAAATATATTTTTGTTCTTGTTCTGATCCCTCACTGCCACCACATATAGCAAGCAGACTTTTTATCCAAAATTGAAACATATTACAAGACAATAAGCCTATCCTTGTAGGTTAACAGTGGCTTGTTTTACTTAAAATTAACTTTAAAACCCAAACTAAGGATGAAGATCCCAAAACATTATTCAAAGGAAAAACGATGTTGTTAACTACTCATAAGACTAAGGTCCTTGTATAAATGAGCCGCTTTTGTGGTTACTTCCATGCAGTGTTTGCTTTTGCAGTCAAACTGAAAGTTTTACATAGACCCTGCTTGTTGACGACCTCACCTCATTTCGACCTAATCGTTTTCATGTAGCTTGCTTGTAGCTTAACTATCACTCACAGCTATGCTCACGTGGGCGTCTGTGCTAGCCTACTGTCGCATGCATACACACCAGTGATATTTGGTCTTTTGTGATGCATCTAAACGTTGTAATCTCAAGCAAGTTCTGCACTTATTTGTGATACACCTGAAAGACTGTACTTTTGAAACTCCTAGGATAATTTTTAAATCGTGTTTAGAATGAACTAGCATACCATCCACTACTTAAGGCCCCCACATGAACAGTATATTCAGGACTTTCAGTAGGCCTTCACACTAGGCCTGTAGCTTTTTCAGCCTTTCCAAAACTGCACCAAACAGCATGTCTCAACACAAAAGAAAGGTCCATATCTCAATTTGGTAACTTTACAAGAGAATATAGTAAGTTTAAAGTACAAATCAAAAGCCTTGCTTACACCTAATGTAAGTCAATGTGAAGTGTTTATTGAATAAGTAATTTTGTTGAATTTCTTTTAGATTGTTCAAGAAAGTTTTAATACAATAAAAAGGAAACTAAAATAGAGAATAAAAATGGCATATTTTTGACAGTGCCAACCCATTTTGGTACATTTAACAACCAAATTTAATTCACAATACTTTATCTAATAAGTCTAAAAGTATGCACCCCTCCCCTCACACACATGTAGAAGTAATTACTGCCAAATTTATGGACTAGTGGTAAGGACCTAAACAGAAGGCTGCAGGTTCAAGTCCCAAGCAGAAACCAATGAGGTACACTTACTCAAGGTACCATTCCACTACACCACTCTCTGGGCCCTTTTCATAGCTGCCCACTGCTCCATGTGTGCAAGTGTGATGGGTTAAATGTAGGTTACATTTCATTGTGGTGCATTTTGTGTGAATTGAGTGTGTTCACAATGGCAAATAAGTCACTTTCACTTTTAACTACATTGTTCTTAATAAGGTGTTCTCAGAGAGAATAATTCTGGGAGAATAATATATATTCAAAATGATCATTTTTCATACAATCAAGGATAAAAGGACTTTTTACATACTTTGTCATGTCCACATAATGTTTTACTTAATCTGATACATCCAATCTCAGCAAGCTCCACTGCAGCAGGCAGCTATCTATAGTGTCCGGGAAGCAGTGTAGTGAGATGGCACCTCAAGGGTACCTCAGTAGTGCCTGGGCCGGTACTTGAACCTGTGACCTACAGTTCACAAGGGCAAGGTCATAACCACTAGGCCAACACTGCATATATCAATGTACTACACAGGATTAAAACATGTTTCTACAAAAAACATGTGCTTATGTTAATTATCTAGCTTAGTCATCCTTTTGCCTATAGTTTTTAGATGAATATTAACATGACAAATATGAAAATGATTTTCATGTGGCAATGATATATAAAGCTGAATGAACATGTATGACAGTGCTATACCACTTGGCTCTAAAACCTGCTGCTCGTACAAGCCTAGCCAAGCTATTTCCATGAGTCATCAAAGACGCTATAAAGATAATTAGAGATACTTCTAAATAATTAATGAACATTCAAAATATTCTTAGATTCATGCTGATCGGCAAGAAAACGGTTCAGGCAAAAATAAAGAATGAAATAGAAGTATGATAATCATCTAGCACAATCCATCACATACTTTTGCTGTACTGCAAAATCATTTAAAGTCAAACTGAACTGAAAAGAAATACAGATTTTACTTCCATGCCATAACATATTTCTGAGTGAAACACAATATTGAGGGTGTCCAAGTCAGCTGAGCCCTTTCATAGGTAAGGGTGTGGTCTAAGGAAGACATTTTTGTTTTTTTATTTATTTATTTTTAATCAACTATAAAATTAACTTCAGACAAAACATTATTGATAACAGCTCCCCCACCCAAAATCTTTTCCAGAAATTCTGCATATTTATACAGTTAAACTCTACACACAAATTGGAGTTTAAAAGTCTAGGGAGAAATAGCAATGCATGTTAATCATCCACTGACAACCAAATTGCTTGCCAAGAGCCAGAGCATTTTACTGCAACAATTATATAATTTTAATATAAGTCACCAATTAATTTTGAAGAACAGAAAGACAGAGCGACTGAGATTGCGTGCTTAAGAAATATATTTAATGGGACCTTTAAGGATAACGTTATAGGTCTCATCTCTTTAGATTGCATTTTTTATTTCTTCAAAAGCATGCCTCAGTACATCTGTCTTTTTTGCATCTTTTATTCTCATGTTGGGGGGCATTTTTAATCTGCTGTTTCTAAATGAAGAGTAAACAAAAACACACAATGATATCAGACATGTTACTAGGAACTCAGAAGGAGGCTCAAGTAGCACGAATATCAATTCATTCTCAAATTGGGGGCTAATATTTTCATAACATTTAAATTCCATGACGTCAAATTTCTGTCGCAAAAAAGCGATATATTCTGTTTTTCAGGTTCTTCAACGATACAGCTCCACTTTCTATAATTGCTGAGGGTTTACAGCTATCAGTGTATTACCTTGTATTTACTTAGAATATGTGTAAAATCCCCTGCATTTTAGTGCCTAATCTCCTAATCATTTCTATAAATGATTTAAAAGATCATTGGCGCCCCCCTGCCCTCCATCCAGGACCTGTACCTCTCAAGAACCAGGAAACGGGTAGGGAAAATCATCACGGACCCCTCACACCCTGGACACAGACTTTTTGACCTGCCGGTAGACGGTATAGAAGCCTGCAGACCAGGACCACCCGACACAGGAACAGTTTCTTTCCCCTTGCCGTCTCCCTCATAAACAGTTAAATTGTCACACTGTGACTGCACTTTACGCTCACCGCTATTTGCACTCTGTGTTTATTCTGTAAATAAGTATTGTTTACCATATTATATTGTCGACTAATATTATTCATTGTGTTTCTACATTGTTTTACTGTTCTGTTCTTACTATTACTACACTATACTTGAGAGACCAGATCAAATTCCTTGTATGTGTTCACTCACATACTTGGCCAATAAACACAATTCTGATTCTAAATGTATGAGGGTATATGACTTTTATAGCTCCTGAGATTTGTATCCACTATTATTTCAGGTAATATGTGTTACATATAGTAAATTTAAAGTATTAGGTCAAAAAAGCCCTAAACATGGGCTGGTAACATTATTTGATCCTAGTAATAATACAGAAAAAAATATATGGGGGTTGAATTATTCAGCAAAGCTGATTTAATAGCTGCAGAGTTTGCCTCCCCTATTATTTCTGTCAAAATGAGCAGTTCTCGGCAGGCAGGCAGAACTCTAAGCATAACACAGGTAAAAGGCTTGGGCATAAAAAGTTTGAGAAACACTGGGTAAATGCATCTGTGCATATAACAAGTACCCCCCTCTTTTTTATTTGGGGATTTACTGGAAAAAGGAGTCTATTCTGTGACTGTCACTCTTCATTACATGTGGTTCTACTTTAACCAGTCTGAACTAACAGCCATCATACAGCACATGACCTGGCTAGCCAGTGTTGCACCATATTTTGTGAACCATAAGATTGTGAGCGCTGCACAACACCTGTTTTTAGTAAAGAAGGTGATTTCTTGTTTTCAGCAGTTAAACTTTTGAGATTTATTTTTGCATATGTATCGTTTTTATAAATATATGTATAGCATTTTTATGAAGGAGAAGAAACAGGTGTCATTTTAAAGATTTTAAGAAGTTTGTTTAATCTTGAAATTAGAATATTTTACAGTGGCTAAACCTTAAAACATCTGAAGAGAGGTTGTTTATTTAGAACAAATAAACAGATGGATGCATAAAGTGCTGCTTAGTCACTGCCACAAACTCAGAAGTATTAATAACGTACACTGGTAAATTTATTTGATATATCAGTTCTGATTTTCTGCAAAATTAGTTATTTAACTTATTTTAAGTTAATTTAGCTGATTTAGTTTCTTTTTCTTTAGTTTTTTCATGGGTAATGATGTATTTTTATTTTACATTGTGTTACTGATACATGTGGTTAAAGCTACAGATATTTTCTAGGGCTTCTTCCTACGCTGCTGCTGCTTAGAGAATTTGATGGGTAACCATATACGGTGTGACACCGGAATGCTCTGGGAACAAAAAGCGACGAAACACGCTAAATCATGAACTAAAAAGTACTATATTTCGGATATAAAGGTACTGATGTGATCAACACTACACGCGGAGCTGCCGTTCCACAGTGAGGGGCAGTGTGGTGGGAAATGTGGTGGGCTCTGCGTGTGATCAGCAGGACGCGGCCACTCGCGAACTCCGCTCATCATCTAATGTACAAACCTGTCTTCCGAGTCCATCCGACTGAGAGGTTCTCCGTCGGATGAGGACGACATCTCCACGCTGGCTCTCCGCTTGATCGCGTTGCCAGTTTTGTCCGCGCACTCTTCACCTTTACCCGTCGCGCACTCGGCTGGCGAGGACACGCTCTCCTCTCTTTGTTCTTGCTTTGGCTCCCCCGTAGCGTCTGCCGAGCACTCCACACTGTCGGAGCCTTTCTGCTCGTGGCGTTTTCTCCGCGCCTCGGGCTCACTGTCCGCTCCTTTCTCCACTTCACCCTCCACTCCCGACCCTTCACCGCCGGACAGGGGTTCCTCACGCTCGCCGGCCGCGTCCGTGGCTGGTTCTTTCCTCGCCGATCCGTCGAGCTCGCGGTTCTCGTCCATTTTAACACTCTCGCGATCAACCGGTTCCTTATCCGAAGCACGCAGGCCCTCGTCTTTCTCCTCGCCGTTTGCCGTGCCCTTCTGGTCGCCTGGTTTGGCAGGGTCTTGGTCGGACGCGTCGGAAGTCGCAGAAGCCATCATTAATCGCGAGAAGTGTTCTGCGGGCGTCTAAATAAGTTTGAGGACGGCGACAGAAACGAAAATTTCGCCACTTGTTCTCCTCGGCTAAGCTACAAGCGCACAGCGAGAGGTTGAGCAGGGACGTGAGGGGCGGAGCCAACGATGACGCAGTGCCTCCACGTGTTTGGACTACTTCAAACAGCACTACTACCAATGACTGCCTATAAGTGAGGAGTTTCAGCAATTTACTGATGTTGTACGTTACTGTTAGCAGATTATGAATCATTTTATGTCGATCAGCATGATGTCGAACATTTGAGCAGTCCATTAGGAAAAACAAAACTGGAATCTGTTACTTCTGTGACCACTCAAGCATGATAGTACAGACTCAGGCTCTCCTTTCAATACATACATACATACCCACATAAATGAAAAAGACTTGGTGGAAGTCTTAAAATAAATCTGAGTAAATAAAACTAAACATTTGTCAGAGGATGAGCATGTTTGGTTATTTTAGATCACAAGGTACTTAAGAAAGTGTAGTTCTACTGTCTCAGATGTTCAGTAATACATATTATAAAACATGACACAGATTTGCAGCAGCAACAGCAAAACTAACAGTGACTAACATGATTTAACCAATTACATATCTAGGTGTTAGGGCATATTCCTAAGTATTTTTTAAGATTATTAATATAGTATAATATAATAATATTTTAGTGGACCGTGGTCATCTGGATAAAACTGACATCTCATAATGCAGGAGAATCCTGCTTGTGAACATCTGTTTTCCTGTGACCACTCACAAGCATGAAAGTACAAACTCAGACTCTCCTTAAAAATAATCTATTTGGCTTTGTGGGGCTACATTGTGGGGGCAATATAGAGGTAAATAAAGGTACAACCCCAATTCCACTGGGACACTGTGTAAAATGTAAATAAAAACACAATGCTATGATTTGCAAATCTCATAAACCAATAGTGAAGCATATTATTACTACATGAAAGATATTAACTCATTTTGAATTTTTTTAAACAAAATGTTTTAACAAGTATTGTTCCTAAACCTAAATTTGCAAAAACTATTATCACATCATCTACAGTACATAACAGCGTTAAAAAAGTCAGAGAAACTGAAGAATTATCTGTGCACAAGGAACAAGACCAAAATCATTTTTTGCGAGCCCAGTTCACTGTGCCATCTACAAATACAGGTTAAAGCAATATAATGCCAAAAATAAGCCATATGTGAACATGATCCAAAAGGCTGCTATCTTCTCTGGGCCAAAGCTCATTTAAAATGGACTGAAGCAAAATGAAAAACGCTTTTGTGGTCAGATGAAACGAAATTTTAAATTTCTTTTGGAAAACATGGATGCTGCTCCCTCCAGACTGAAGAGGAGATGGACCAATCGACTTATCAGTGCTCAGTTCAAACCCCTGCATCTCTGATGGAATAAGGGTACATTAGTGCCTATGGAATTGGCAGCTTCACATTTGGAAAGGCACCATCAGTTCTGAAAGGGTTAAATAGGTTTTAGGGCAACATTTGCTCCACTCCAGACACACCCATTTCAAAAGGAGGGCTTCTTCATAAAAGTGTCAGGGTGCTGAACTGGCCATTTTGTAGTCCATACCTTTCACCATCTGAAAGTGTTTTTTGCATCATAAAACAAAAAATATGACAAAGAGGACCCAGGACTGTTGAGCAGCTAGAGTGCTATATCAGACAAGAATAGGACTAACATTCCTCTCCCAAAAGTCCAGCAACTTGTCTCCTGTTGTTAAAAATGGGGATGCTTTGGTACACTGGAGCAGTGGGGAAAAAAATGCCCTGTCCCAACTATTTTGGGTCATGTTGCTCCCATCAAATTTGAAATGACCTGGTACATTTTCTCATGTTCTGTTGTAAATAATAAAAGAAGAATGTTCCTCTTGTAGGTTATATTAAAAAATACAATAACTATTCAAACTAAAATTGTTTTACCAAAGGAAGGTCTGTAATGCAATCTTTGTGATGTTTTGACTGGCTTATTTGTACAGAATAAAGTATCTGTGAAATTCCCAAAATAAAACCAAGGTAGAGGACAATGTTATTTATTGACCTTTATGGCCTTTATGATTTCTTTTAGTAAACATATTAATTTCATAAGGGAAATGAATTCAGCAACCAACTATATCAACCCATCCATTACATAAAAAGTTCTTTGCTTCATCAACATGACAGCAATTTGTGGAGGCTTGTTGGTTTGCCAAAATAAGCGTGGGAAGTGGCATGTGGCTCCTACCACCACCTGAGAGAGCTGAGAGTGCTTGTGTAAATGGCATTTGATGCAACCAGCATCTGATTTTGTTAGCATTTTTTTGGCAGCAAACTCTCACGGTGGTTTAGTGTAAAAAAAAAAAAAAGAACCACATGCCTACTGTTAAGTATGGCAGAGGATCTGTTTTTGGATCTGTTTTACCTCCAAAGGTTCTGGGAATCTTGTTAGAACAGCCTACATAGCTTCGTAGGCTCCATGAAGCACCATGAGATGTTTAATACATTTCTGGTTGCCTCTGGCAAAAAGCTAAAACTAGGTCATGGTTGGATCTCTCAGCAGCATTAAGATATGTGTGGATTTTTTGGATCTAAATGGAAAATTCATTAAACCTTGTTTTGGCAACACTAGAATAGATGAATTATGATGAATATGTCCTATTTCTAGCCTGTTTGTCATTGTTAGTTTTGTTGTCACTGTTCCAATTCTGCGTCATGTTTATTGGCAGAACATTGTATTAGTGACTATCTGAGACTGGAGAACTACACTTTATTGAGCATGTTGTGATCTAAACATTCTGTCTCCAGCCACAGATTTAGCCTTGCTTGGTCTAATGACAGACGCAGACATGCATGCAGACCCAGAATTTCTGAAAGACATTTAAACTAAAATAACATGTCACTTTACAAGCCACCCTTGCAACAGCAATAACAAAACTAACAGTGTCTAAGAGTCATTATCTTTTTCATCAGGATTATCATTACTTTCATCATCATTATTTCCATTAGGACCATCATCATCATTATGACATTCACCACTTACTACAAAAAGGTCTGTCCATGATGTGAACAACCACTAGTCAAGTCAAATGAATTAACATGTTTAAGGCCTGCTTGACATAAGGACAGAATAATCTTTCCAGCAGAGCAATATACTTTGGACAGTGGATGTGCTGGGTAGACACTGGAATGACACCAACTCTAAAATCTAACTTAAATTGTAAAAACAACACAAGCAGAAATACTATTTAAGTTATATATGTATATAACATCAAACCTGATAACTGATCCACTGTTTCAAGTGTTTGCTTCAACAAATGCTTGGCTATAACTTTGGTAAAAAATAAATGTGAAGGAAAAGCTATCAGTACAGGCATTGTTGTTACATAGATTCAA
Organism: Arnoldichthys spilopterus; assembly: GCA_037974385.1. Taxonomy (NCBI): domain Eukaryota; kingdom Metazoa; phylum Chordata; class Actinopteri; order Characiformes; family Lepidarchidae; genus Arnoldichthys; species Arnoldichthys spilopterus. The sequence goes on along the minus strand of JBBPDA010151291.1, from coordinate 6,381 downwards.
CTGGCATATTTATATAGGCTGTCAATCACAATGACATTGAGATTTTTTTTACCTTTTGGGCTCCATGCTACATTTTATCATGAAGTCAGCCATTTTATGTGTTTTGGCAGGGTAAATAAAGTGACTTGAAGTATTTAAGAAACATAATTTTGATATAGCCAGCCTGATATTAATACAGAATGAAAAGCCATTAACACTGAGGAAAGTGGTTAAACAAATGTTGAAAATGAAGAAGAGGAATTTACTAAAATAAAATCTGCTGTAACGACCAATGACCTTCATCATCCACAACATTAAAACCACTCACCAGTGAAGTGCACAAAACTGAATGTCTTGTTAACTTGTTACAATGAATAGACACTTCTTGAAGATAAGGTGTTAAAAGCACAGAATATGGGTAAGTGCAGCAATCTGAGCCATACTGTGCTCTCTAGGTGAATAGGTCCATACAGTTTCATGCTTCATTCAATGGACCTGTAGTTACTTTTATTACAGCTGCACTGTCACTTCACTGTCACTGTATTATTTGCGTGTTGTGCTGCTTAAACTGCACAGCCACGTTCTTTTGCACCTCTCTGTATATACTAATAGCTGAGTTAGATACCAACAACTTACTATTGTAAACTTTAAGGAATAGCTCCATGTGTACACTTAACATGCCTACATGCATGTACATTATGTGTGTGTATATTTTTGTAAAGAATTTGTGTTGTACCTATGTTCATGTGGGTTTCCTCCCACTGTCCAAAGGCTTGCAATAGGGTGACTGGATACCTTAAATTGGCCATAGGTGTGAGTGTTTGTGTGAATGGTTGTCTGTGTGTTGCCCTGTGATGGGTTGACATCCTGTCCTGGGTGTACCCTGCCTTGGGCCTGTAGTCAGCTGGGATTGGCTCCAGTTTCCCCGCGAATCTTATCTTGGCAGTGGTGGCCTAGTGGTTAGGACATTGCGCTGGGGACCTGAAGGTTGCAGGTTCAAGTCCCGGCTCAGGCACTACTGAGGTACCCTTGAGCAAGGTACTGTCCCACTACTCTGCTCCACGTCTTGGAAGTCGCTTTGGATAAAAGCGTCAGCCAAATGTGTAAATGTTATCTTATCTTATCTTATTTCATAACACAACTTACTTGGACCATCTGCGACAGCATTAAGAAAAAAAGGCCTGAGTGGTGGTTTTAAAGGCTGTTATACATCACAAGTAACACAAATTCAGGGTTACATGTAAAAGAAAAGTGAATTCCTAAAATGGCAACTATACAATTTTTCATTTTCCAGTTATTTCATATTACAATAATAAGGAGGTAGAGCTGATTTGTGCTGACAGTACACTGTAACTTAACCTGCTCCAGGAGAGGATAGTCATGTAGAGTATGACACCATGGTTTTATTCTCAAACCCTGCAATTGCTGTAAATGCTAACCTTTTATCCTGTTTTGTGGTACACCCCTCTGGTCTTCTCTGGTCTCAGTTTAGTCCTGGTTAGTACTTAGATGGGAGATTTTAAAGGCCATATCCTCATGTTTTTTTTAGCTACTTTATCTTTCCATGGAATCAAAGGTGGTTGACATTGTGGAATAAGAAAACATGAAGAAGTCTTTATCTATTAGAGTATACAGTGTGGTACAATGATTTACACTTAAATAAGGTAAAAAGAAAAAAGAAAAAGACTGTCAGACTAAGCAAGCTTTGGCCTGGTTAGTACACTAAAATGTACTAGTTAGATAACCTAAACTTTAGCACTTTGTAACCAGAAGGGGGTGCTACAGTACCATTAATTGTTTCTCCTCGGCTATTGACACACTGGTCATCCCAACTGATAGGTGAGGTAAATAATACTGAAAATCACTTTATAATGGAAACTGCTGAGGGCTGTGATATATAAGGCAGCAAGTGAGCAATCAGGTCTTGAAACTGATGTTCATATCAGCTGATACTTCAACAAAAGAATGTAACATTTACATTTTATTGTCATTGTCATAATTTAAATAACAAAGACTAGTCACATGGAAACGCAAATGAACCGTTTCATTTACCACATAAATAAAATCCCAGGTGTTCCAGATTACGTTCCATTGATTAGAACCATCTACAGGTGAAGGTACAGGTTGAACACCTTTTTCAATATAACTAATCATTTAAATGTAACAATTAAAAGTATGACAATGACAACAAAATGTAAATTTTACATTAATTTGTTCATTATAACACATTTATTTATATTTAAACCTGGGTCTGTTAGTCACTTAGTTATTAAAGTGTGTGGTGTCATCAAGATGTATAGCCAGAATAAAAAAGCATTGTGGATGCATTTGATTCTGGCAAATTATTTAGAATGGCTTGTAAAATATTTTAAATAAATAATCCCATTGTAAGAAGAAATATCTACAAGTAGCACAGATTTCAAGCAACTACAAATATACCAAAACCCAAGATTTTCACTCTGTGCTTTCCTGACTCCAGCAGCTCCTATCATGTGATTATAACTTGTTGAGTAAAGCTGATGTTTACTCTAAATAACCTCTTTATCAAGACAAATTCTGGTTTCTATATTATTTGAAAAGAATTGAATTCCATAATTTCAAAGACCCCGAAAATACTCCATCATTTTATGTAAATAAAATAAAGTTTAAAAATAATAAAATAAGGTTTTAGACCAAATAAACACTGATTCATTTCAATAATCAGTTGCTTTGACCCAGATTTATGTGATCTACTTTTACAAAATAAGTAACAGTTTTTATCTCTTACATATACTGCACAAGTATGTGAATTTGCACTTCTGGATAGATACCGACTGCATTTTTTTGTTTAAATACTTGTACTTGTACAATGATAGTAAGATCGTATGTAATGTAATATCATGTAATGTAATATAATGTAATAAGGTGAGCAATCACTTGCGCCTCAGTCCGACCTAGTTCGCTTACAATTATTGTTCAATTTAATTGGAAATATCTAAGCTGGCCCCTGTAAAATTCCGTTTGGTGGAATTGAAGGTCTTGGTGTGTGTTTGGAAACATGGCTTAATCTTGCAGTGCATCCAGTTGATTACGTTTAAACTGTATATTTAACTTATTATGTGTCGCATGAACTGTGAAAACTTCCGAATATTCGCGACAGACTTTAGTTTTCACAACCTCACGAACTTCACTTCTTGTGAAAATCCTCCTACTCGACCTTCGGCTCCTGGCAGCGGAGGGGCGGGACTAACGAGTAATTAATAGTAATTTGCACGTTTTTTTCAGTTTTAAAAGTTAATTAGATATGATGCAACTGCGCATTAACATTCCCAGAAAATGTTGTTAGCAAAATAATTTGACCAGGGTCTACTAACTTTGGCATACAGCTGTATACCTATGATTCTGATGCGCTGTGACGTCATACCACCAAAGCAGACGTGGCAAAGAGGCGTTTTAAAACCGAGCTAAATGCTAAAGCGGCTAGTTACAACCATTATTCCGCCTGTCAGTGTGTGTCTGGGAAGGGGAAGGGAGGACTGACGGGCAACAGAGATATTTTGTAGGGGGTTGTGCTTTTTTTTCGAACTACTTCGGTGCCCCCAGTAAAAAATGGCATCGTCTGGGAATAACAGTTCTGTAGGCAAATGGGAGGTAGTAAAAAAAGGCAAGAAACACAGCAGCGTTGCGAAGAGTCAGAGTGACAAGAAATCTAGTGGCGGTGGGAGGAAAGCTCTAAGCGAATCCAATTTGTCAAGGCTTGATCCGTATCGTAAGTGAAACGTTTATTTTAACTGCATAAAACTAACATTTTCCTCAGACTGGACGTCAAGTGCCACGTCGCTTGACAACGTGCCGATTTAACGCGTTGACTGTGGAGCTAGCCGAACGCTAGCAACATTAGCTGTTTTGTCATTCAGTCTGCTGGGTCAGAGCCTCTGTAGCTTGTTCGTTGTAGACTGAAATGACGCAGTTAAATAGATTTATGACACTGTATCACTGTGTGATAATAAAGAAACATACATGTTCGCTACCCTGGGTCAGGCCAGCTAGCTAGCTGGTTTATTTGACCTTATTCCAGTAACTGAGCGGTTAGCTAGCTTAGCTAACATCGATTACCAGTGTCTTCTTTAGGAACCAACGTTATCAATGCTTTCTGTTCTGCGTGTGCGCGCGTGTTTAACGTCAGTTAGAATAGAAAAAACATGTTTACTTTCGAATTGCAGACACCGTCAGTGTGTGATGTTGATTACCAGAACGCTAGTCAATTTCTTAACTAATGTAATATTGTAGAGATCCTTCAGGTGTCTTTTACACGAACTTTTCTGCACAACGAGCATGTCACTGACTTGTTCTAACTATGTCACTATGGACGGAGGATTCATATAGAGTCTCCCTGCCAGAACCAGGTTAGACTGTGCATGAGAGTCACGGAAGCTTAAAAACAGATGAAATGCAACTGCAGAAAAATTGCTTTCTTGAGGTATTCAATCTTTCTCTATTTCTGTGTTTGACTTTTCTGCTTGATGCATGGCCTGTTCTTGAATAGTCTCACATGAAAAGAGTTTCACGAGGCTGTCACCATCTCTGCCTCAAGGTTTGGCTGGCTCTCTTCTCTTTATACATAGATAAAGCAAGTTAATCGTACATAGCTTTAAGGTCTTTTCTTTGTTTTAAAAAAATTGTGCTTTTCATGTGATATTTAAGCATCTTGTTGTTGACATCCGAATTCGTTTCTCAGAGTTCCTTTTGAAAGTCATGTCTTACTGCCTTACAGAGATTTTACAAAGCACCCCAGGAAAATCTGTCCTAACAGGTGGCTCATTCAGCACTATCTAGTGTTGGGCAGTGGTGGCCTAGTGGTTAGGACACTGCCTTTGGGACCGGAAGGTCACAGGTTCGAGTCCCAGCCTGGGCACTACTGAGGTACCCTTGAGCAAGGTACCGTCTTGCTACACTGCTCCCCGGGCGCTGTTGGTAGCTGCCCGCTGCTCCACGTGTGCACGTGTGATTGGTTAGATGCAGAGGTCACATTTCGTTCACAATGACAAACTTTCACTTCACTTCACATCATAACTGGTAAGCATGGTAGCGTATCAGGTGACATGATTTGGGCAAACTCTGATTAAGTTTCAAAATCCATTCACCCTGCCTGGTCTGATTTGCTTTCTTACTCCCTTTGAGGAAAATCATTGCAAAATAAAGGACTACGGGTGACCGGGAGAAGTGACTTGTTGCACACTTCTCCTGGTTGCAAAATATGGAGAAATGCTTTAAGTAACTGCTCTCCCTTTGACTTGTCATTTTCTCATTGATTGCAGCAGCTGTGAAGATGTCTGAGACTATATTTGAGGGCTTTGAGAAGATTGGGAAGAAGCAGAATAAAGAGCAGGTTCCTCCACCAGCTGAGGTCCACCAGAAAAAGCCCAGTGCAGGGAAGCAGAACAAGAAATCCCCTTCTAACAGTAGTCCAAAACAAAGCCATTACAAAACCTTGGAGGAAGCTGTGAAAGCTGTGAGTATATTCCTTCATTATTAAAAGCTTATTCTGTAGTCTGCCCAAAGATAACCAGGTTAGGATGTGGAACTGGATGTGGAAGTGCACTACCTATTTGATTACCTTTTACTCCTTTGTCACTTATACAGTTTTCCTTTTAATTTGTAGTATAAGATTGTAGTTGTTAGCCATGTTTAATGTACATGCTCATGTTAAGAAGATCAAGTGCTAAACTAAAGAAGAACTTTAAGTCTGTCTTGTGTGGTTAGCTGCATTTGGGGTACATGGAACATTGTGTAAATTTGTGCCTAAATTTTGCCTTGAATTACTTGACTTCTCACCAGTACATCTCTCTCTGTCTCTCTCTTTCTCTCTGTCTCTCTCTATAGCTGGATGTAATAGAATTAAAGCAACAGCTTGAGAAAAGTCAGGCTTTGTTCCCTGAGAATCCTTGTGTGTGGGTGAAGGATCTTGCAGGATACCTTAACAGCAAACTCATCGCACCAGATACAGATCCTACACTCAGCAGCCATGCTCATGGTGAGTGAATATCGATGGGATTTTTGAGTCTCTTTAAATGAGTACAATGTAGCTTCAGAATGTTTAGACTTGCTTTGGGTTGGTGTTAAAAAATCTATTAGGCTCTTGAATTCTGTTAAATATTTTTTTCTCCAACATATTTGAACAAGACATCAATTTTCACTCTTTGATACAGTGCCTACAGATAAGTGTGAGAGAGTTATATAAACCAATGACCCATAAAGGGACATTTTGTGGTCATTTTCATAATTTAACAATCAGAAAGAGATTGGACAAATTTAAACTGCATGGAAGACAAGCCAAAATGAACATTAGAGTAAAATCACAGTTTGCCATTGCTTGAGTGTGCACAGATTCCATTCTTACCTAATTACAGGCAAAAATAACTC
>JBBPDA010151183.1:0-19668 GCA_037974385.1 Arnoldichthys spilopterus | reverse complement strand
ATCTACTGTGTTCTGGCCTGTGATATGTTCTATAGACTCTGCTGTGTTCTGGCCTGTGATATGTTCTATAGACTCTGCTGTGTTCTGGCCTGTGATATGTTCTTTAGACTCTGCTGTGTTCTGGCCTGTGATATGTTCTTTAGACTCTGCTGTGTTCTGGCCTCTGTTTTTTAGACTCAACTTTTTAGACATTTAGACATCGTTAGACTTCACTATATGTTAAAAAGACTCTCTCACTTTCTCTCTCTCTCTCATTCTCAATCTCATTCTCTTTCTCACTCTCTCTCTCTGTCTCTCTCTCTCTCTGTTACTCTCTATCTCTGTGTCAGGCTGAGGAGGCTGAGGCCACGTACCGCACATGCATTGCAGACGCCACCACACAGCACCAGGAGCTGGAGCACACAAAGGTCACGGTGCTGAGACAGATCCAGGAGGTCATCAAGCAGAGTGACCAGACGCTCCGCTCGGTGAGTGTATTGTGCTAATACAGGAGAAAGAATTTGAAGCCTGGGCCCGTGTCCTTGGGGAATAATTAGCATAGTTACAAGCTGTTTAATGACCGTCCTCCTCCTTTTTCTAGGCCACTATTTCTTACTACCAGACAATGCATGTGCAGACGGTCGCTCTGCCCGTGCACTACCAGACACTGTGTGAGAGCAGTAAGCTGTACGACCCAGGCCAGCAGTACGCCACCCACGTCAAAGATCTCCAGATGAGCGAGGAACCCGAAGTCCATTACAGCTTTGAGTCCTACAGTCTCTCCAGCAGCCAGTGTGTTTCACACCTCAAAAATAAAAACAAATAATTAAAACATGAACAATATTAATATTAATTAATTGAACTAAATTAAAGTGCTACTATAAGGATGTAAATTGGCTCAAACTATAAAATTTGTGACTGCATTGACATTCAGATAAAATGTGGCATAAAATTATGAGAAAGTTATGATGTAGACCAATCAGCCATAACATTAAAACCACTGTTTGGTGAGTTGAATAACACTGATTATCTCATTACCTTGTTACACTGGCACCTGTCAGACTGTGGGATATATTAGGCAGCAAGTGAACAGTCAGTTCTCGAAGTTGATGTGCTAGAAAAATGGGCGAGCGTAAGGATCTGAGCCACTTTGACAAGAACCAGATTGTGATGGCTAGACGACTGAGTCAGCATCTCCAAAACAGCAGGTTTTGTAGAGTGTTCTAGGTGTGCAGTAGTTATCTTGTGATCCAAGGATCCACCTGGCAACAGGCTGATGTATACCCAAGGCTCACTGAATCGCATGGGGAATGTCTGTCTGGCCAGATCCCACAGAAATGTTAATGCATTACAATAATACAAAGGGCCCATAACACACAGTGCACCACAGTCTGAGCTGTTCTGGTGGCATGATTGGGGCCTACGCAATATTAGGCAGGTGGTTTTAATGTTACGGCTGATCAGTCCTCAGTAATGTCGCTACTGTATGTACTTGTGTTGAACATGTGTGTTTACCTGGTTGTGACTGCAGGCAGGCAGCCAGAGTGCGCAGTGACAGTGCCAACACAGAGGCCCAGAGCAGCACTGAAGCATCGGCTGCAGGAGAAGATTCGGCCTCCTCTCAGAAGGAAGAACACAGGAAGGGTGTGTATACCTCAAAATCTCATGAACTCTTTGGAAAAGTTTAGTTTATAAAGAAACTTTACCTGAATGCTGTACAAGCTTCACATTTGAGTAGGTGGGTAGATGCCTTAGTGGGAAAAGTTTGGTGAAAGTCAGGTTTACAGTTTTGCTGCCCGTGATGTAGTTGATCAGATAAGACATGTTTGGATTCCAAATCTGGATTCTGTAGTTTAGAGAAGAAAGAGGCTCAAACAATGTGAACAAATTATATTCAGCTGTCACCCAAATCCTTACTGTGAATGCATCCTTAAAACTTGTGCTGACTCGCCCAAACTGCATCTACCATGAACGCGTGGGAGGAAAGGTGATGCTGCTAAGCATGTGATCGTGTTTTCCAACGTTGGCAGGTAGATTAGATGATTTGGCTCGTCATCTGCAAATGTTTTTCTCACATTAGTGAACCTGCAGATATTACTGAGGTCTCAACAACCTGTTGGCTTCCACTTGAAGATTAAATGTGTGCTTGACTGTGCCAGTGTGTAGCTAACTGCTGCAGCCTATTGGTGAAGGTTTGAGTCAAAAGCTCCAAATGGTCAGTCAATAGGCTGCAGCAGCTAGCAACAAACTGGCATCATGCACAGTGTCCTGGTAGCGTTTTGGCAGTGTTTAAGTTTAAGTTTATTTTCATATACAGGTAACATTGGAACCTCATTACCAGCAATTAAATTCTTGGACTCAGAACCTTTGTTCTATTATAATACAAAAGAAGAAGATAAAGACACTCTTATATACAAAAAAACCTGTGATACTTAAAGCGACAAGTGAGTACGTTAAAGTGTTCAGTGTTCTTATTAAGTGATCAGTGTTCAGCACTTCAGTAGCCTGATGGCTTGCGGGTAGAAACTGTAATTGCAGAGCTACGCAGACTCATTGCTCTCAGTGGAAAGGCCACAAAAATATAAAAGAGCTTCAAGAAGGAAAAATGCTGTTCTGGGTCATTAAGGAATAGACTTAGTGTTATTTCAGCATTTTGTTTTGTCTGATACTTAAAAAATTACAATTGATCATATTTGAAGCCGTTTATTGCTGTGTTTATTGCTGTGTTTATTGCTGTGTTTGTGTTTTAACTGTATCATATTTCTCTTGACAACGGTTACTCCTGTAGCACGAGGCCACTTGACCCACAAATCATGGGGTTCCACAGTGAGTGACACAGATAGTGTGTGTGGAGGGAGTGGACTGGGCTCTCCCACCACCAGTACAGGTACGGTACAGATGGTGAATCAAGGCGAGACTTAGATCTGGACATAAGAGACATAATATAACTCATTGTGCTTTTTTTCTGATCACGTTGCAGGTGACATCAGTAAAATGGCACGAACAGCATCCACTGGAACCATGTCGTCAAATGAGGACGTAGATGAAAAGGACGGAAACATGCCTTCCTTTGAAACCCCTAGTAAGCCTACAGATCCAGTTACACACTATGGGCCTGGTTTCCAGACCTGTCTTACACCTACGTTTACATTAAAGAGGCTTTTTTTTAATGACATTGTCATTAACGCTGCATTTTTCTCCGAGAAAACTCATGTCCAGCTTCAGCAGGTCGTAGAGCTGAATGAGGGATATCACTTTTAAAACTGGCCAATCAGAGCCAATCAAACTTCTACTACATTTACTTACGCTTTTTTAATTGTAATGAAATTATTAATTGTTATTGTATGTGTTTTGGCAGACAGGATTTAGCACATGGGAGACTTAAAATAAGCACATTGTAGAAATAAGTCTGACATTACAGACAATATTGTTATTGAATTCTACAATTTGAATTAGATTTTCTAAAAAAAAAAAAAAGAAAAGAAAAGAAAAAGAAAAGTAGTCATGTTTATGTTTGGGGGGATTTTATCCTTTTCCATTTTCTGCATTAGTTTCATTGCAGACTGTTGTGTATTTTGGCTGTGGCCTGTCAGATGACTTCAGATGATTATTATCTGGTGGATAAGTTGCTGTATGAGTCAAGCCAGTGGCCCTGTGGGTGGTGACAATGTGCAGTGTGTTCAGACGCCTCTCGTCCCACTTGCTGTGAATGATCTGATGTCTCAGTACCTGCTCTTTACACTCGCCTTTCCTTTCAGACATTAACGGCATCGAGCCGGAGATCGTGGTGCCCACCGGGCCCTTTAGGAACATCGGCTTGTCTAAAGCTGCGCAGACGCATCGGCTGCGTAAACTGCGCTCTCCAGCCAAGTGTCGGCAGTGTGACAGCTATGTGTACTTCCAGGGGGCGGAGTGTGAGGAGGTGAGGTCTCTGTGAAACTCCGCTTCTTCCTTTCAGTCCTCAGAACAAACTCGGAGAAATCAGTCAGCATTTTTGCACATATGTGAACACAACAAACCTGAAGGTCGCAGGTTCAAGTCCCACTACACTGCTCCCCAGGCACTGTTGATAGCTGCCCACTGCTCCACGTGTGCACGTGTGATGGGTTAAATGCAGAGGTCACATTTCGTTGTGATGCCTGAGTGTGTTCACAATGACAAATAGTCACTTTCATGCACAGCGTTCAGTGTTTTCTTTATAGCTGAGTTGGGTTAGTGTAAAATAATCCACGTTTTGAACACATCTGTAGATCAGCAACTTGACATATTTTGTCCACACCCAGCAGGACCTGACATTTTGGTTACAGTTGTTGAAGCAAAGTTAAAACTTCATTTTGAACACCTGATTATTTTCATTGCATATAATTTTATATTGATTTTATTCATGATGTGACAATATTCTTCTCAAACACCTTTATACTGGCAGGTATTCTGCTGTTTTGGTGATGTTTGGGGCAAGATTCAGGCAAAATTGTGTTGGACAAAATGCGAGACAGTGGGTCCGGTCCAGATTTCAGGCCCAACTAAAGCTTAAATGCAAATGACCATGAACTGAAGTAGTGTTTGTGTTTGGAGTGGCTAAAGTGGCGGTTAGCATTCCCTCCCAGCGCAGTTAGCTGTCTAATCCCATTGCCTTAGAGACAGCAGGTCCTAGCCTTCACCCACCCACATTTTTGTCTTAGATCTTATTACACCTAAAAAATGTAAATGAACCACAGTGCAAAGCAAAGTGTCTTACTTGTTCCTTTTGACCCGTTCCAGTGTTTCCTGGCCTGTCATAAGCGCTGCTTAGAGACTCTGGCCATTCAGTGTGGCCATAAGAAACTGCAAGGCCGCCTCCAGCTCTTTGGGCAGGAGTTCTCACAGGTGTCTGGCAACAGCTCTGACAGCATTCCCTTCATCATCAAGAAGTGCATCTGTGAGATCGAGAGGAGGGCACTGAGGATGAAGGTGAGTAGCTGAAATAAGCTGAAAGCCCGGGGGGCGGAGCTTATCTACAGATCTCTTATCTACAGATATGTGAACTCCCTTCTCTCCCTCCCTCCTCAACTCAGGGTATCTATCGGGTGAATGGGGTGAAAACACGCGTGGAGAAGCTGTGCCAAGCCTTTGAGAATGGCAAGGAGCTGGTGGAGTTGTCCCAGTCTTCTCCACACGACATCAGCAACGTGCTCAAACTGTACCTGAGACAGGTGAGGTGTTTTTCGTTACATGCTTTAATAATTCTAAACAAGCCCAAAGCCTCTGGCCAGTTTCAAAAAGTTGATTTATAACAGTTATACACTGAATTATAATCCAGAACGGTGTTGGCAACTTCTTTTAGTGATATTTCAGCAAAAAATCAAATGTAACGGTCAGACCAAAAAAAACAAAAACAATTGAACCCAAAACTCTTTTAGACCATTAAACTGATTTTAATGGTCTACAAATATCAGTCAGTATATTTTTGTATTTATATTTAATATTTTAATACTTTAAATTGTATACTCCTTTAGTTTTAAAGTGTTTTAAAGACAAAAATAGCCTGAAATAATATAAATATTGTAGCAGTGATTCTTTATGCTTCTGGTTTCTGTTAATTATGTCTTATTTTTCGTTAAAAAGGAAGTTTATGTTATTTTCAAGACAAAAGTGATGTTTGGAAATAATTTTTGGGTTTTTTTCTCATACAAAATTACCATACCGTTCTTTATGGGTGGGCAATGGTGGCCTAGTGGTTAAGACACTGCTCTTGTGAACTGAAGGTCACAGGTTCAAGTCCCGGCCCGGGCACCACTGAGGTTCCCTTGCTCCATGTGTGATGGGTTAAATGCAGAGGTCACATTTGGTTGTGGTGCTTGAGTGTGTTCACAATGACAATTAGTCACTTTCACTTCAATTGTGCATTGTGGACATTTTTGCATTGCCACACCTTGTCACAATCCATTGCTGCAGCATTAATGCTTAATAGGCGGGGGTTTGTCAGTTATTATCCCGAGGGGCCAGTGTTCAGCTTAGTTTGGTGATTTCCCTCAAGATTTCTCAGCACTTACACAGTTGTGTTTCGGTTCTTGCATCCAGCTTCCAGAACCCATTATGCCTTTCCGGCTGTACAACAGCCTGATGGGCCTGGCTAAAGAGAGCCTGGCCCTAGTTGGGCCTGAGGGGGCTGAGGCGGGGAAGGGACCAGACCTGGTGAATCTAGGCCTGCAGACGGACCCTGAGCTGATGGCCCTGGTGCACCAACTGAAGAAGCTTCTCACAGAGCTTCCCAAAGCAAATTTCATCACGCTACGCTACATAGGGCGCCACCTCCGCAGGTACCAATGACTTGATGTGCTAAATGGCACTTCCTCTGTACCACTACCAAGACTTCTGTGATAAACTTGGGTTTCCTTTGGTTATTGCATTTTATCTTTGTCTGTGTCATTTATTCAACTCTGTTATTATTTTATTGCAAATTATATCAATCTTTTAGACCTTTTTCATGGAATCAGCATTAAGACAAAGTTGACCACCTAAAATAAGAACTGACCATTCATAAATGTAACATCCCTGTGAAGGGCTACGCTAACATAGGACTGTAACGAATGAAAGCTGATAACGTGGGAGATGGGACTCAGTGGTAAGAGGATGGATGTGTCACAAATGAAACATTTATTGTAAACACAGAAAACCCTGAATGCACATTTTTAACATATAGCACTACAGACAATAGAGATGATCACATCTAGAAGAGAGAACATAGATGGTACCAAAAAAAGACCCTAGACCCTTATTAAGATCCAGTCTGTCTAATCATAGAGAGCAAACTACTGTAGACTGAACTATGCTAAAGTACAGAGGATGGCACCTGTCCAAACTAATGTGTCTACACAGTGGAGGTCACCTGCAGTGGTGCTTGAAAGTTTGTGAATCTATTCAAATATTCTGTATTTCCATATGAGTGTGACCTATAACATTATCTGAGTCCTAAAAGTATATGATGTTATGTAATATATTTAATTATTATGTAATATATATATATATATATATAAAGTAACAAAAATTATTATATTTGGACATGTATTAATTGAGTAACAATGATACAATTACATGTCTGTGTGGCCAAAGTAAGTGACCCGCTGTCTGTTGAGATTTGGTTTACAGACCAATGTCTGACCATTTTCCTTTGGAATTCTCTTGTGTTGTCAGAATTCATTATTCCATCAATGATGGCAAGTCGTCCAGACCCAGACACAGCAAAACAAGCCCAAACCAGAACACTCCCACCACCATGTTTCACAGATGGGACAAGGATCTAATGCTGGAATGCAGTGTTTTTCTTTTTTATTAAAGGAACACTCCTTAATTAAGGCAAAATGTTCTATTTTGGCTTCATCCATCCACAAAACATTCTTCCAGTATTTTTCTGGTTTGTCCACGTGAATCTTAGCAAACTGTAACAGTCACCAGTATTTTTGAGGGAAAGCAGTGGTTTTTTCTTTGCTACCCTGCTATACACTTCACTGCTGTTCAGTGTTCTCATCAACTTTTTTTCTGAGGTTCTCAGACACCTAATTTGACCGAGCCATGATACACATCCACAAATGTGTTGTATGTGTTTAGGCTTTGCTGGATCCCTGTTCTTTAAATTAAACAGGGCCTCCCACTCACACCTGATTGTCATCCCATTGACTAAAAGTACCAGATTGTGATTTTACCTTTAAATTATGCAATAATCCTAATGGTTCACTTACTTTTGCCACAAGCAGTTTTGTTACAGGATCATTTTATTTAATAAATTCATGACCAAATATAATAAAAAATGTTTCATAGTTTATCTTTTTTTAGGACTTTTTAGAAAATTAGATGAATGAAGGTCGCAGGTTCACGTCCCGCCCCAGGCACCACTGAGGTACCCTTGAGCAAGGTACACTGCACTGCTCCTCGAGTGCTGTTGATAGCTGCCCGCTGCTCCACATGTGCACGTGTGGGTTAAATGCAGAGGTCACATTTCGTCGTGGTGCTCGAGTGTGTTCACAATGACAAATAGTCACTTCACAAAATTTTAAAGGGTTCACAAACTTTCAAGCATCACTGTATGTGATGAAATGTAGGTGCACACAGCATCCAACCCGTTCTCACTCCAAAGGGGATTGGCACAAGGACAGAGAGAGTACACTTCTCCGTGCTGGTTTTAAGTGACAGGCTCCACCCCAGCCACATCCACCTGGCCCCTGGGTGGCCAGATGACATCACCTGAAATGAAGACTGGCAACCCAGTCCACCTACTGAGAGAGACGAGAGGCAGAGAGAGCACACCGACAAATCCAACAGATAAAAACGAACACCCGCGGGTGTGCAGACACCAACATGAAGCTACATCTTGAACATTTAATCACTCTGTGTTTGTAAAAGTATTTACGCTTTATTCTGCCCATGTCATTTATAAAACCGCTGCAGCTGACGTTTCTTACTCTTGAGACATGTGCCATGATGATGAATTGTTCAGCGTGTTTGTTTATTTCTCCTTCTAGAATTGCAGAACTGGAAGAGGACAATAAGATGAGCCCCAGTAATCTGGGCATTGTGTTTGGGCCCTCACTGATGAGGCCGCGGCCCTCTGGGGCCACAGTGTCCCTCTCATCTCTGGTGGATTACCCCTACCAAGCCCGCATTGTGGAGACCCTCATTGTGTTTTACCCCACTATCTTTCCATCCGAATCACAGCGCACAGGCACCACCGGTGTAGTCCACCCCCCGCCTCTGCAGCAGGTGTGTGTCTACATGTAGATGCTGGAGTTGCTCACTCTTCAGATAGACTGACAGGACTTTTACTGATCCAGTTAAAAAACTTTGAAAAGAATGAAAATTATACAGAAAGATACAGCGAAAAAAATACAAAGATACTACTTCCTTTTATCTTCCGGCTGCTCCTGTTAGGGGTCGCCACAGCAGATCTTCTGTTTCCATTTCTTCCTGTCTACTGCATCTTCCTTTTTCACACCAACTGTCACTCACCGCATCCATACACCTCCTCTTGACCTTCCTCTTTTCCACCTGACTGGCAGCTCTATCATTAACATCTTTTTCCCAGTATACTCAGCCTCTCTCCTCTCGCTTCTCTGACGTTGTCTCCAAACCTTCCACCCTGAGCTGATGACTCTGATATACCGATATACATTCCTGATCCGGTCCATGCTCGTCACTCCCAACGCAAATCTTGGCGTCTTTAGCTCCGACATCTCCAGCTCTGCCATCTGTCTTTCTGTCAGTGCCACCGTCTCCAACCTATATGACATACCAGATCAAAATGCTTCCTTATATGTGTTTACAAATTCTAAACGTTTTGAATGTGAGGATATTGAGATGCTTCATAAATATTTGGATTTGTGGTTAATGGCTTTAATGCCTGAATGGCTACTGTTTGTGATGTTGCCTACTGTTTAACATATGCTTCAGCATTAACATGTAAAAGCCTTTTAGCATTATTCCTTCTAAAATATGGGAACTGGTGTAAAGAGTGCAGTACTGTTGTGTATGTAAATGAGAATCGGATATGGAATATGAACATGAAATCCTCTTATGACTTTTCTGGAACATCTTCACCGCTTAATTTATCTCTGAACAAACAATTTCTTTGTATCTTTGACACAGGACTAAATTTGACTCTTGGTATCATTACAGCACACTTGAATTTGCATTTTTATGTGCAGGAGAGCAGTCTGGATGGGGAGGACTCTGGAACAAATGATGGAGACGAAGCAGAACACACTGAAGCACCTGAAGGAACTGAGGCAGCCAAGCTAAAAGACCAAGGTGGGGCATTTTAGGACTTGTGGATTATGTGCACATATTGTGGTCCCACACTTATGTTCCTCCCTCTCATAAGCTTTCATATTTCAGCCATTCGTTTTGTAGTAGTTGAATGACTAGTTAATGAATAAATCAATCATGTGTTTCTTTACCAGAAGGCTCCACAGGGACACTAGGCTCCCTGGAACACAGCCTGGACTCTGACTCAGAGCTTGAAGAGGATGGACGGGTAGAAGCTCAGACTCTCAGCCCCACAGACCATTGCAGCAATGAGGACCCTGATCATCCTCCTGCACCCGCTGACCTTCAGAGCCCCTCTGGCTCGGACAGTGAGCCTCCTGCTCTGCCTGATAGTGAACCTCCAGATCTCCACAGTCCAGAGGAAGAGGAGGCAGCAGCAGCAGCAGCATCATCAAATACATAGAGAGATCAGCCAGTCCAGCTACAGCAGTGCTACTCAGGGAACAACCTCCAGCTACAGCCACAGAGCAGTATCATTTGTTTAAAACATGTCATTTAGGTACTAGTGGAGCACAGTATGGATAGAATGCCATATTACACATTACAAACCCCATTTCCAGAGAAGTTGAGACGTTTTGTGGAATCCAATAAAAACAATCTGTTTCGTTATTTCTCTTGAATCTTTATTTAACTGAAAACAGAAGAATTAACAATGCTTGCGCTTTCCTTTGCTTTTAAATACACTTTTTTTATTCTTTGGGAACTGAGGATGTTATTGTTGATACATGATATATGTGCAGAATGAAGGCTGGTGTTGTCTTGCTGAAATAACCATGGACTTCCAAGGAAAAGACGTTTGCCTTGATGGCAGCATATGTCTCTCTAAAATCCCAATATACACCTCTTCTTCATTGCTGCATTCACACATACAAGTCACCCATGCCGTGGTAACTGATGCACCCCATATCATGACAGATGTTGCCATTTGCACTTATTGTTGTTAACAGCCTGGGCACTGGTCTTTGGCAGTGAGAACTCAACATTCATTTTTCCCAGAAACAAGCTGAAATGTGGACATTTCCACTGTCTTCCATCTGAGACAAGCTCAGGCCCAGAGAACTTGGTGGCGTTTCTATGTAGAATTGATGTCGGGCTTTTCTCTTTGATTCAGGTTGCAATTCTTTATGTGACAGTAGACTGAGTTAAGTGATCATGGTTTTCCAAAGACCTCCCAGTCTCATGGGGTCATGTTTATCACAGCAGAATGACCGTGTCTTATGCAGTGCTTTCTGATGGCTAGATGGTCACACCCATTCAACAGTGGTTTCCAGCTTTGCCCTATGTGGACAGAGATTTCTCTGGATGCCCTGAATCTTTTCACAATGTTATGTATTGTAGATGGTGAAAGACCTCAGTTCTTTGTAAACCTGTGTTGAGAAACGTTCTGGCAGTTGTCACATATGGTTTGACAAAAAGTGGTGGGCCACACCCCATCTTTTAAAGACTGAGCCTTTGGTGGATAGTCCTTTTTATATGCAGTCATGATACTTTCACCTCTTACCAAAATGGTGTAATTTTAAATGTTCTACAAGCTTTGCACTGTATATTACTCTTCAGCAAATCCAGAATTTGTTATATTTCCAAAATACAAACAAGTTGGTCAGCCAAAACTTTCAGAGTCATGGCTTTGTACATTTATCAGTTAAATAATAAATGTTCAAGATCATTTACAAATCACAGAATTTTATTTTTATTGAATTTAACAAAATGTCCCTACTGTTTTGGAAATGGGTTTTGTACATTACAGTTACATTATGATCATATAGCAATAAATAAATCACACATATAGTGAATAATCAGTGAAAAAAATCATATCCGCATTATTTTTTACCAA
Organism: Arnoldichthys spilopterus; assembly: GCA_037974385.1. Lineage (NCBI taxonomy): Eukaryota > Metazoa > Chordata > Actinopteri > Characiformes > Lepidarchidae > Arnoldichthys > Arnoldichthys spilopterus. Next base: position 8,057 of record JBBPDA010151183.1, on the reverse strand, counting down.
AATGATTTACAATTGTTCCTCCATTCCCCCAAGCAGGATGGTCTGGATGCCCACAGCACATAATAAACAATGCTGTAATTTGCCAGAGGGCTACGTTTGGACATTCTCACCAGGGTCTGACTGGTTATATGTTGACAAAGTTCCTCTTGACGGCATGTAATGTTTTCGCAATGGTTATTTAAGTGATTTGAATGCATTTATGTAGGTGGAGGTGAATCTCTTTCCTGATTTACAGCCTTTTAAGTATTATTTTATGATGCGTCAGCAGATCACATGCTATTCATACTTAACCTTTTGCATTTGTCCGAGAGACATTACTGTGGTACCAGCTTTTTTATCAAAACGACAGTGGGTGAAATATGTTTTTTGCTGCCAAAAAAGCTTTTATATCATGCTATTCTTTTAATAAAGTCCGCTTCTACTGTGAATTTGCAAATCTACAAAGTATTTAATACTTTAACGTGTAGGATCACAGGTCCAGGAGTATTTAACAAGTGTTAAAATCGATTTACGTGTTAAATCGACCACCACTGAAGGAGATATATCTGCTATGTCTGCTTGGCAAATTAATTCTAAAATAAAAGTTAATACTTAGTCAAAACTTCCCCCGACTGCTTCATGAAGCAGTTACTGTCACTATTACTGTGCTCTAATCGTGCAACAGTATGTGAAATGTTTATTTCCTTTAATATATGATACAGTACATTCTTACAGAATTGCTACTAATGTCCAGAATAAAGCAATATTTTAGTTCCTGTTTAAGGTTTTAGCACTTCCTTATACATTAACCTATGCAAATTAAGCCCAGAAGGAAACAAAGTCACATATTTTTCACAGCACAATGCTGGGTTTGTTCATGAACCTGATGGCTTTCCGGAGAGGAAAAAAGGTAAGTGGATTTTGTTATTTACACAGTGCATTTCAGATCTGCTACATTAAATACAACTGTTTAAAATGACATTAATGCATAATGCTGATGAATAAAGTATTAGTTGCAGGCAAAACATGCTTCTGAATTCTAAAGAACAGGGTGATGATATAAAAACGATCCACTTGTAATCGGAGGCTTTCAAACAGATACACAAGAAACGGGGAGAACGGAAACAAAATGCATTGGAATGTTCATGGTGATGCAGATGGAATCTGTAAAGACAAATTTCTTTTCTTTTTGACCCTTATTACATTAAAACCGCTAACATGCTTTTATAGTTTCTTCAGCGATAGTTGTAGTCAGAAAGGTAGGAGGTGCATGCTAACCTTTACAGGGCTCGTGTGCAGTGTAGGTCGAATCCAGAGGCAGGGATGTAACTTTGATGCGTAGAGGTGTATGTTTGCAGTTCTCTGTGCATTCATGTTGTTGTTTAAAGGGAAATGAAGGCCAACAGTAGCCTTGATGCTTGGTCATATTTCAAGTTGGCTACTGTCAGTATAGGGCAGTTGTGGCTTAGTGTTTAGGACTTTGCACCTGAGCAGAAGGTCACAGGTTGAAGTCCCAAATGGGGCCCACTGAGGTCCCCTTGAGCTCAGTTCCAATCTTTATTATAATTGCTGTGAGATGAGAACCCTGTATCTCTTTAATGGCAGCTTTACAGGACAAGTACAAAACCTTCTTCACTGTCACGATTGTCGTGCCTCGTGTCCCATCTGTGTTTTTTGTTTTGTTTTTCATGTGCCTTTGTCCATGTTCCGCCTTGCACACCTGTTTCTGGTTCACTTGTCTCCTCCTATGTCAGGTGTTGCTCGTTATGTTTCTCTTTATAGTTTTGTGTGTTTATCACAGCCTTCATCAGTTCTCAGTCTGTTTAGAAGTAAACCTCACTCAGCACCGCACCCTTGTGTCTGCTTCCATCAACCATCCAAACCTTACATTCACTTATAGAGGAGGTTAATGGAAAGTGTTTAAAGTCACTTAAAACCAGTTCTCTCCCTCCATTCATCATGACATTTTGACACAATGCAAATGTCAGCAGTTAATTTGAAATTCTGTAGCAAAAAAAAAGTTACAAATGACAAACATGGAGATTCAAAGTCTTTTGATCTGTGTTCCAATCAGTTACACTTGTGTTTCATTTTTAGAAATTATAAACATACACTGATCAGCCAAAACAATAACATCATCTTCTTAAATCTGGGTATTGCTACAGCTCTGACTGTGGTGCATTGTTTGTTCTGACCCTTTTCTATCAGAGTCAGCATCAATTTTTAAACCACAGTAGCTCTTCTGTGGGATCAGACTACACAGGCTAGCCTTCATTTCCCCCCCATGCATCAGTAAGCCTTGGGCACCCATGACCATGTCACCAATGCACCAGTTCTCCTTTCTTGGATCATATTTGGTAGGTACTAACTATGGCACACCTGGAACATTCCACAAGACCTGCTGTTCTGGAGATGTGTCGTCACAATCGTAGTAAGGCCCTTGTCAAAGTGGCTCAGATCCTTTTGGCAAATATTTCCTGCTTCCAGCACATCAGCTTCAAGGACTGACTGTTCACTTGCTGCCTAATATATCCCACCCCCCTGACAGGTGCTACTGAAATGAAATAATTAGATAATGTTATTCACATCGCCTGTCAGTGGTGTTAATGTTAAGGCTGATCATTGTCACTAGAGACAATTTGACGAACAAAATTTAAACGTTTAATATAAGAAAATGTACCTGCCTTCTGTTTCTGTCCAATAAAATCTCTCTTAAAGGTGAATAATCATGTCCTGCACACGCAGCGGAGCAGCGTTTTAAAAATAAAACTGCAGAGCCGAAATATTTTATTCTGCAAGTGCAGTTTACTGTATAAAACCCCCAATTATTCACAAATGACAGTTTTGCACACAAACCCCTGTTTAATGAACCCATTTATTTGGGAGAGCTCCCTCTGGTCCTGTGATGTTAGTTGCTAGGTTACCAATTTGGAAGTAGTGTCTGAAATCTGTAGAGATTTCTGCTAGAAAGTGAGACGGGAACGAGTGAACGAGTGAAGCTGTGGCTGGTTATTACTAAGGTCATCTGGGCTTAATTATTAATTAACTATTGCTACAAATATTTCACTCACTGCCTGTGTTCTAACACAACGCAGATGTCACGTTGTTTCCTTTTTTTTGTTGTTGTTGTTAAGATCCAGTCTGGAGATTCACATCCTCACAGCAGACTGGGTCCACATCCAGACATCCACCCCCAGCTCTCAGGGAAGTCAAGAGCAGGCTAGATCACATTCACCTGAATTCTAGAGAACTTAAACAGGAAGTTAGTTTTCCTTCAACACTCAATGCTCAGGCGTAGGCTTGAAACAATACTTTGCAAAGCAGGAAAACAAATGTCATGTGGCACCTGTCAGGGAGGTGGGATACATTAGGCAGCAAGTGAACAGTCAGGTCTTGAAGATGATGTGCTCGAAGCAGGAAACATGGGCGACTTTGACAAGGGCCTTATTGTGATGTTCTAGACGACTGAGTCAGAGCATCTCCAGGATAGCAGATGTGGAATGTTCCAGGTGTGCAGTAGTTAGTACCCACCAAGTGTGATCCAAGGAAGGACAAGTGGTGAATCGGCTACAGGGTAATGGGCACAAAAGGCTCACTGATGAGGGGTCAGAACACAGTGCACCACAGTCAGAGCTGTTTCCGCACCATGAGGGACCTACTCAGTATTAGGCAGGCGGTGTTAATGTTATGGCTAAAAGGTGTACAAGTCATCACATCCATATGTAAGCTGTAATTGTGTAAATTGTTTATCATTATCACTGATTTTTATAAATGAGTGAGAGATTTTGTCAGTAAAGCCTTTGTGTGTTGTTTTATATGGAGCTGGTAAGGATTTAGGATTCTTTCCAAATCTGTTATTCAACACGCTTTGAGAAGAAAGAGCTTTTGTGTTTGTTTGCTGCCTGGTCCCACACATTCAGGCTGTGAAACCGGCCTCTATGGTGCACATTTAACGGTCTGAAGCTGAAAACAGCAAAAATGCAGTTTATTAATCGGGTGTTGCTCTTCAGCTCTCTGGCGGGCAGTGGGATAATGGCAGCAATGGTAACGTATTGGGGTTTTTGCAGTTTGTACAGTATTTTGTTTAAAAACAGCTTCCAAAACAACAGATATGTGGCCTGTACAACTTGCTTTTTTAGGGCGTTATTTTCTAGCCTATCAACCTTAACGTGTCATTTTAACACAAGAATTTGTTGAACTGTTACACAGTGAAGGTCAAAGCCTGTGAAAATGTGTCAGATAGCTTATAAACCTCACAGTAAAGCTTTAGTTGGTTTGTAAGTAACTGAAAAAATAATCTTTTACATGCCTTATTTATTATTGCCTGGTTCTTCTCTGTTTTCTCTTTCTTTTTTAAGCTTTAGAATAAGCTTTTTGTTTATCCTTTTATTTTATTTTATTTTTTGTTTATGCTTTTAGTTTTTATTGCAATGTATAAATGTATTTATTCATTTAATTGTGTATTTATTATTTAATGTATTATTTATTTGGTATTTTTATTTTTATTATTTTAATTATTATTATTATTATTATTATTATTTTGGCATTACTTTTTTCTTTTTTTTCTTTTTACTTCCTGTAAAGCACTTCAGATGTAGGAAAGGTGCTATAATAATGAAGTTATCATATCATTTACCAGCTTAACTTTACCTAGTTTACCTACCCATTTACCTAGTCTAGGTATTGGACCACAACTAGTGTTGTAGTGTTCAGTAGTGAATCACTTTATCCCTCAGTCTTCACCAGTTTGACAGAATTCATAATTTGATATAGTTGTCATTAGGGATGGATGGACTGATACTAAAATATCCACATTTCTGATCCTAACATTTTTTTTTAGAATTGATCCTTAGACAAAAATATAAAATATTCTGCATTCTGCATTAAGTACGCTGAATATCCATCCTTATAATAAAGATGATGTCCCGTTGATGCTGAAAAAGTGGTGGAAAAGTAGCAAATAAATGTGTAGGATAGAAATTTTGCTTCCACCCTCTGTCTCTGGTTGTCTGAGATGGATGAATGGTGTTATTTCACTCCTGTTTATGTGGTTAACACTACTGCAGTGGATCTGTGCTCCCGTCCTGCTCTTCATAATCATAAATCCCCCTTTTTACATGCACTTTTAAAGGAATCTGTATCCAGGGGAGGCTCGTCCTATAGGCAAGTTAGGCGGTTGTCTAGGGCGCAAAATGCCAGGGGAACGCCGAAATTGGTAAATGTTTGTTGTTGTTGTTCCCCGTAAGTGCGGCTAGGTGGACTTCAACTCATGAGCGCGGTTTTCCTGTTTACATTCAGATAATGCCCACCCCCCTGCGCCAGGATTGGTTAATGTTGAGACACAAAAGCAGCTGCCCGAACGCCGATTGGATTAAACTACTAAACAATCGAAGTGCAGTTACAGAAGCCGTGCTAACTAAGCGTATGAGGGGTATTTGTCAGAATATGGGTGGGAAAACCACGTTTACGTTCTGGGGTAAAATAAGTCATCAGTATGGGTGTAGTGGTAAAAACAAGCGGTGAACCGGTGTACATTACCCACCGGCTGCACGCCTAAACGTACTGATAAATCGTTACTCGCTGCCGCAAGATGGTGATTGGTTACACAGACACACCAACAACTGTATTTCAAGGTTTGTAAAATTCAGGAGGTGGTGGTTTACCCACCACTACAGCCCTGGTCACCAGCCTCTGTCGACAGTCATATCATTTTAGCAGAAATGTTTTTTTTTTTACTAATTATTTCTTATTTAGATAAATAAGAAAATAAGGGGGAGGTGGTTCTGTAAAGTTGGCCTACGGGCCAACAATGTCAGGGACGGCCTTGTCTGTATCAGTATCAGTACTGATATTGGGACACTAGCCTTGGCATTACTGTGTATCGCATCGGGAACGCCCATCCCTTGTTTTTACGAATTAGTGTTTTCTCACTACAATACCCAGGATGCAGTGCGCAAATACGTTTTTTCTCTGTAACGTAAACCACTCCTACCATTAGCCTAGCCACCGACCTATAGGCTAATTAACACCACCAAGCATTATTGCAGGCCTGAGAAGAGAAGGCAAATAGGTCGGACACCTAGTCAGACAGCTAGCTGCCAACTTTTAGCCTCCACACCTGACAAGACATTAGTAATCCGTTCCTTTATTGTACTGAGAAACTGAATATACACATATAAGACTGCAAGAAGATGCATTTAGCTAGTGGAAAAAGTCGTTCACAGCAGCCCTTCGCAGGAAACCCAAACAGTTGTTTTCTAGGGCCTCTTCAAGATATATCAGCAGCACTCTGAGAACTACTATGGCAACTGTGGCTACTATAGCAACACTCTGTAATATAAGTGTTGGTAAATATCTTTAAATGCTCAGAATACTACAAAGCCACTGAATGTATGTTCTGTAACTCTGAATGTGGCTTAAGTCCATAGGTTAAGTTTATGCTGGGGTTGATGTGGTCATGTCCCCACCAGTTATTGTCTTAGGCCATTTCGTCACCACCACTTTAAGAAAGATCAGTAGATTTCTCTTATTTCTTTTATTTTGTTTTATTTATAAAGCACCTTTTCAAAAGTGTTTAGCAAACTGCTGTACATAAAAAATAAAATAAGGTCAAGTTAAATATAAAATAAAAAAAGAAAAATCACTTATAAAAATGTTTCAGAAGCTCTGGAATAGAAACATATTTGTATTTAAAACTAAGGATGTTCGGAAAAGCCCTAACATATAGACTGCAAAAGTGCAATCACCCTTATATTTTTTAAAGGAGAACAGGGGACAAAAAAATGTCACTTGATGGCCTTGGGGATATGGGGGTAGGTTTGCAGTGGAGGAGGTCTTAAATGTCATCTCTTAAATAAAGAGATCCTGGTCCATTTAAAGCCTTAAATGCAAACAACTGAACTTTAAACTGAATCCTAAAATCAAATGGAAGCCAGTGAAATGATGTCAGTACTGGAGTAATGTATTTTCTTTTATGGTATCAGTCAACAATCTCTGCTGCATTTTGTACCAGCTGTAAATGATGTAAGGATAATTTACACAAACCAATGGACATTTTACAGAGATAAGGTTTGTTATTCAAGGAGCTTGATCAGCATTTTCAGCTCGCAGTGAATGTGGGGATGAAGCTAAAGATTCTTCAGACTAATGGGGTGAATTGTTAAAGGCCGTCATGAGTGAAATCAAACCCCTCCTTTGAAAAATACAACCAAAAAAGGCCTGCATAATTCACAGCTCAGTCATTCTGGGCCTTTCATACAGAGAGAACAGTCAGGATTGGGAGTCATCAAAACCCATTAAACTGGGGCATCTGTGATGATATGTATTAAATTGGTACTCACTGACCTTTTGACCTTTGTACAACATGCAGCATATTTGAAACAGCTTAATATAAAAAACATATGGTGTCGTTTCTGACACTTGCAGAGGTGTTTAGCTGTGAAAGCTGAACACTGCTAATCTCTAGTCTGCTTGTTGGTCTATTTTATCCCTTTCTCACTCTTTTTGGCTGCTAGAATGGTTGTTTGTCAAGACATCAAGCTGAAATTAAAATAATCTTCATTTCTACCGCTACAGTGGTACATGTTACACGTACATATGTTATATGTACTTGTTATACAGTCTTTTAGCTTTTATAGCGCCCCCTACAGACCAACATGCACCAAAGTTGGCAGGCTTAGAGTCCAATGTTGTAGAAGTTTATCAAGTTTGGTGAACATCAGACAATTTGTTCATGGGTTTTAGTAAATTTGTGTCAGTTCAGGCCTGTTTGACTTGTTAAGCTTAAAAAAGTCAAAACCTTCGTCTTCTGAACTGTGATGCATGTTGTTGGAGCAATTATGCTTAGTACTTGTGTTTTTTTAGGTTATCTGACTATTAAAGCTGCCATATCTTGTGTATTGTCACAGGGGAGCGAGTGTGAATAGAGCTGTTCATGGTACACAGCTCTTATTCAGCAGTTGTTCAGCCAGCAGCTGTGATATCACTGCTATCAGCTCTCTCTCTCTGTCTTTCTCTCTCTCTCTCTCTCTCTCTCTCTCTCTCTCTCTCTCTCTCTCTCTCTCTCTCTCTCTCTCTCT
>JBBPDA010151165.1:0-19670 GCA_037974385.1 Arnoldichthys spilopterus | reverse complement strand
ATCTGTATCCTTTCTCAGCTGCTGTGGCAAGTCAATTTCCCCAATAGGGGATAAATAAAGTTCTATTCTATTCTAAAACATATGTATTTATGTTTGTATATATGCATGTTGTCTTTCAGGTAAGTGCAACAAACAGGAATACCTGGAACCACTTACTGTGTTTATAGCATTTTTTTTAGCATATTCAGCCACTGGGTAGAACTTCACTGTAAGATGGAAATGAAAATTGGTTGTTGCATTTTTATGTATTAAAATGATCAGATTCAGTTGTCCAGATATTTACTAAAGCATTTAAACAGTGTGATAAGTGTATTAATATAAAAACATGTAGTAATATAGATGTAATTACAGTGTAATTACTACCATAGTTCTGTATGATAAACTAGAAACATATAGAAGCAGAACTGTTTCATGTTTACATTGCAAAACATTATTACTCTTAAAAATTAAGATATAGAAATATCGTATGAATTGCACAGTAATTAGTTCTATATTACTATATGTTGCAACTATACCTTTATCACCATATTATTAAATAGAAACCTGCACTGCATTGTAATTGCTACTATATAATGATATATTAAACTAGAAACAGTAATATAGTAGTAATTATTGGGGAACTACTTCTATATCACTATATTCAATTTTAATACATTTAGTGTATTATTAAATAGAAACATGTAGTGATGTAGTTCTAATGGCACAGTAATTACCACGTTTTTACTATATGTGTCTTTTGCAATACATTTTTACTCAGTTATTAAATAGAGACCTATAACAGTGTAATAGTAATTACACAGTAATTACTACAATATTATTGTGTCTATTGTAAGAAATGTATTCTTCTATTACTAAATAAAAATATATAGTAATATTAGTAGTAATTCCACAGTACAAATGATAAACAAATAGTATCAAATAGTTTTTACTGTTTAAATGTTTCAATTGTATTACATTCATTGCTCTATTATTAAAGATGAACATTTAGCAACATAGTAGTAATTCTATTAAAATAGATAACTGTATTAACAGTTAAGGGACTGTCACGCCATGTTTATAAGGCAGTGCTGTTGCTTTTTGCAATTCTGGGATGACTGCACGTTATCTATTACGTGATGTGTGTAGTTACATCTAAACTATTTCTCATATGCAGCAAATAAAAACGATTCAGATGAGCTGGGCTTATATACATAAATGTGTTACAGATTTTATTCTCCAGCAGGATGTCCAGCAGGCTGGTCCTCAAAGCACCCTGTGAGTCATTGTGTCTTGGCCAGATGAACAGCTGCCACTAAATGCTGGTTCTGGTGGTTGTTGGATCAATGAAATGTGATTGTTGTGCCCCATCTGGTGGCAGAGCTGTGACATTACACAAAGGTCCAAGTACTAAGGTTTCTGTACTGCACTGGCTTTGTGAAACAAAACTGTCATAAACATGTAATAACTATTTTGTTCTGCTGCAGCTTGTCAGAAATGAATTTAATCAATTGTCTAATGATGAGTAAAGCAGGTTTGACGCCATGTGTGTGCATGTTTTGGAATGTATTTAAGGCAAGACACAACACGTAAATTCAGTGATTTTGTAAAAAAAAAAAAAAGACAGAAATCAGCCTGAATGACATTTGATTATTAATATTTTTTACAAGTATGAACAAGTATTGTAAACATGCAATTTGTTTTGTATTGGAAGATTTGTAAAAACAATATATTTAGATATGCAAATGATATGTATGTATATATATATTTATTTTTTTAACCAAAAATCCAGCCTTTACATGATGTAATTGTTTAAATTATTATTATATAATGAAGACATGCTCCAGAAAAAGGATTGTACAGAACAGCTTATTTAAAGTTGTTTTGTTACTTGTTTTATTACCTAATCAAGAGAACACTATGCATTGTTTATGCACATGAAAAACATCTAGCTGACATTTGCAACAGGGAAAATAGTATTTGTTATATTTGCTAAAACTGTCACTATGTCCTGACAGTGGTAAATGGTTCAGATAATCTGTCGAAAAAAATAAGACTCCTTTGGCTCCACCTAGTGCTCCTAATAAAATTTACAAGAATCCACCACAACTAAATCAAAACACCCAATCAGAGCCAACAACAGTGTCTGACTGAGTGTCACATGCGGCTTCATGAATGCTCTTACTCCCACAGAAACCCTCCTTTTCCAAAAACAGAAAAAGACCCAGGAAGAAAAGCAGACAAAAAGGAAAGCGCTTGACAGAGCCCAAGATAAAACAATGGCTCAAAACATATGTTTTCTTTCTGTGAACACTGTCATTAGTACAGAAGAAAAGATGTATTGTACATAGATTCTACAGCAGGGATAGCCATCCCCAGTTGTGGGGGGTCAGTGTCCATCAGTTTGGTGAGTTCCTTGCTCACGCACACCTGTGTCGGCTCACCTGATCATTGCCAGGTTCAGTGAGTGTGTTTGACAGGAAGTAACCCCACAGGAATTGAGCTTGTTATTGAAATATGACACTGCATGACTGTGCCAAGTGTGCTTATCATTTGTTAAAGTTTCTCATTTTGGAATACTGTTTGGGTGTGAGTAGGTGTGAGCTGATGCACATGCTGAAAAAGAGTCTGAAAAAACTGTTGGCAGCAAAATTGGTAAATTTCATATCTGCTTATAGTGTCTTTGACCTAAAACAAACCAAGATAGTACAAAATCTGACAAAAATTTGACTTAAAAGAATGTGGTAGTGATGTATTTTTTTTCTTTATGTCTCAAATACTGAGTAGTGACGCATTATATTTTTTGCATTAATCATTTACTACAGTAGGTGTTGCTACTCCACAAATTAGTCATATGTCAAATGAGCTTATATAGAATATTTGATATACAAATTTCTAAGTTCATGGCAAAAAAGTTGTCAAGCTATTGTTCAAAAAGTGCTTATGCTTTCCCCTCTTCAGGGGTGCTAGCACGAAGCAGGGGCAGCTTGTGGCATAGGCAACATAGGCAGCTGCCTAGGGTGCCAAAATGCCTGAGGTGTGCCAAAAATCTGTAAAAGCGTGACTAGAGGAACAGTGCTAGCTAATCCTAATATTTGAATTCATGTATTTGTCTAAATATGGGAAGTGCTTCTGGAAAGTTTGCCTATGGCTACAACATTGTCAGGGCTGGCATGAAGGGACATGGCCACCTAGAGATGCAAATCTCTTGTTCCATTTCAGCCATGTGGGGCTACAATCACACCAATTTTCATGTACATTGGTAAAATCTAGGTATATGATATTGTCAATCAAATACTGGTGCAAAAAAACACAAAATGTAATGTAAAAATTCCAAGTGATATTTTTACATTTATAGGGAAATCTTAATTTCAACACTACACTACTGTAAAAAGCCCCTTCTGATATATCCTCCACTGGCAGCTTTAGTAGAAACCCCTCCTTTAACTCCATTTTGCTGGTGTACAGAGACTGTAGCCCATCTGTTAATGCACAGTTTGTGCCAGCCTAGAGGCACAGAGCCTAGAGGACCATAGAGCAGCTCTTGGCTGAATAATTTGGGTGGTGGACTGCTCTCAACCCAGCAGCAACAGTGATGTGTGGAAAATCTTGAGCAACACTGCTGTGCCTTGTACCAGCACCACACACACTGACATACTAGTGTTACTGCAGTTGAGAATGGCATCCCTCAATCAAATAATATCAGCAAAACAAAAGTCATGTGGTCAGAAACTGACCAATGATGCCTGGGTTTAATGTGGCAAATACAGTCAACACAGATCAGCCATAACATTAAGTTAGTGAGGTTAGGACCTGTTAGTGAGGTGGAACCTCAATGGATTGAAATGTCAAGCAAAACCCACAGATGCTTAATCATATTGAGTTCTAAAGTATTTGAAAGCCAAATCAACACCTTAAACTTATTGTTATGTTCCTCAAACCATTCCTGAACAATGTTTACATTATCCTGCGGAAATAGTCCAGTGCCACTAGCGAACACTGTTGCAATTAAGTGCTGTACTTGATATTCACTCACTTTTTTTTGTGCTAAAGTAACTTCTGTGGGAATGGATAATAGAGGCTAGATGAGCTACGCCTCACTTCCCACATGCCCATGACCATGTCGCCGGTTCACTGGTTTTAAGACAAGGTCGAAACACTGAAACAGCATCAGGGAAAGCTGTGAATGATCTGAAATTCTGTAACAATATGAAAAATGTTTCAATTCTTTCACTGCTAGATGTAAGTGCTGCATTTGATACCATTGATCACAATATACTTTTAAATCGTTTTAATGAACGGATTGGTTTTTCTTGATCTGTTTTAAATTACTTTAAAACATATTTAAATGCAAGACAATATTTTATTAGCTTAATAGCCCATGTATCAAAAACACATCAGGGTCTGTGCTGTCCTATTTGTCCTGTACATGTTGCATTTAGGTAAATTTATTACAGGGCATGGAGTGAATTTCCATAGCTATACTGATGATATTTAGTTATACATATGTCTTGTGCCAGAGGATCCTAGTGATGTAAATAAACTGACAATTGCTTATTGAGTATCAAAAGCTGGATGAATAGAATTAAAACAAACATTTAATAAAACTTTTTCAGAGGGAAAAAGTTTTAAACAGTCTGAGCCACCTGGCAATACAGACTAAAACTGAATTTAAAAACGTAGGTGTTATTATTGATGGTGGGCTCACATTTAAACCATACATTGACAATACTGTGAACTGTGTAAGATCATCTCTCAACATGGAAGATGCTAAGAAGTTGACTGAGATGCTATATAAAATTGTTATTATAAGTAATACTCTTAAAATTTTAATCTTTCACCCTCATTTGCTTGCTTATGTTTCAGAATACCAGTATTCAACAGTTTACATCAATGGCGTCATGCCTTCATCAAGGACACCTATTTATCATTTTTAGCAACATGGCAGCTGCCTGTTATCAGTACTCTCATAATTCTTATACACAAATTAGTAATGATACTAATTACAATAAGAACTAGTTTCATTTTAGCATTGTTAGATGTTTAGACTGATAGCTCACTGTATATGCAGCAGTGTAAAGTTGAGCCACTTAATCAGTACCTTTGGAAGGGCCTTTAATGTGACCAAAGCCACCAGCCTCCCTCCCGATGGCCTTTTCAATCAAACAAACCTATCCTATGCTAATCTTTCAGAGTTTGACTCCATAGACCCCTCTGCCTGACCATGTTGTAGAATGCGTCTTAATTTTTATTATATCATTTCTTAATTCTTAACAAGCTACTTTAGAAACTACTTACTATAGAAAACTTGTTTTTTTAATTAAAATATTTAATAATGTTATCAGGAGTGCTTTTGGGCCCTATGAAAGAATATTGGGATAGCAATATTAAATTATATTCCTCTAAGGGGACCCCTGTCAGTGCTGGGCTCTTGGAATTGTTATAAACTCAAACCCCCCGCCCCCTAAACCCACACACACTCCATTTGCTTTACAGCACTCTTGGCTGCCATCTGGCATATTTCTTACTGTTTTACAGACTGGTCAATGCAACCTCTGACTTCCAGGCTTTTATTAATGGGCTGTTAAGAGATATGCTCAGATACTTTATAGTTGGCTACAGCTTAGATTCTAATTTATTCAGCGGCAATGACAGAACATGTCCAACACATTTGGTCCCACAGTGCCTCTTGGTGAAATAGCTTTATGTGACACAGTAGAGAAATGCCAAACCTACAAGCCTACCATTTCCTTTCTAGGGTATGTGGTCAAGAGGGAATGCACACGGAGGAGAAAAATCCAATGATTTTAAGGAGCTACAGTGCTTTCAGGGTTTCAGCACAGTGGCGAACTCCCTTATTTACTCCTTAAAGGTGTACTTTTAAAAAATACTGTTCAAGGAATTTTTCACTTTCTGTCCTCTGTTAAAGCATTCAGTTCTTGCTCACCAGTTTGAGATTGAGGTTGATGGAAGTTCTGAAGTAGGAGTAGGGGCAATTTTATATCAACATGGCAATCTACCAAAATTATATGTATATATGTATATATAATTTTCCAGAAAGTTGGATTGAGCTAATAGTGGTAGGGTTGGATGTCACAAGACCGTCCAGATAAACTAGTAAGCTGGATAGTTAGCAAACAAAGTTATCCCGTTTAGCCAAATGGCAAACTGTCCAAAAATTGTGTAAATGTTTGGGACTTAAGAAGCATATCCGTTATGACTAAAGTTGAGCAGACACTGCAGTTTCATTGAAAGAAGGTAATAAACATTTCTCTCCATCTCTATTGACCAAAACTCTGCACTGATATCTTTGCTGGACTGACTGAGTGGCATCGTGTCATAAAAGCTGTGAGGTAAAAACGTTCTAAAACCTTGAAACTGCGATTTGACATGTTGAATGTTTACAATGCCGCAACTCCTCTCTAAAACCATAGTCTCATCTCGTCTCGTCGTGAATCTGAGATCTTATTTGGCCTATACATAACTGCAATTGACATCCTGATTTAAAAAAAATGATCATGTTTAATGTGGTTATCACGGTTTAGGCGTCTTCTCCTATGTTGTCCTACTAAACCAGTCCAGTGTGTAGGGGCTACTACAGCATGTTATTATTAGACACGATTCTATTGTATAGGTGTGAGTTTCACTTCAGACTTTATTGAGAAGTTTTTTCTCTTTCATTTCTTGTCAATACAGCTGTGTCTGATAGCTGGCTGACATAAGGAGGCTTAATGCAATATGCAAAGTTAATGCACAGACATTTTGTCTTTTGTAGATTCCATTACATTAAATTAAATTGTTCCATTAAATTGTATTTTTCTGTTCTTGTTATTTAAGGACTTGCAGCCCTGAACAATCCAGTATTTTCATTACTAGGTGTGTCTAATGATCTATTAATGTGTTACACTGGATTGGATTAGGTTCTTTTGTATGCAAAGACCTGCACTCATTGATAGATTTCAAATGACTGTGCTTGTAAGATACAGTAGTTTGTTGTAGTTGAATAGAAACAGATGTCCTACAGATTCCTTTTTCCCTATTTTGTAGATACTTGGAGTACAAAAAAGGACTTGGTCTTGACTCGGTCTGTCTTGGTCTTAGTCTTGGTCTTGTCTTGGTCTCGATACAGGTCTAACGAGTGGTAACACAGGCGCTACAGGGCTGGGTCAACCTTGTTAGAGGAAGCAAGGAAGCCATTACTGACCACAACAAGAACATATTGTTGACCTTAGTGCTACTTGTAAGTAATATGCAAAACCATATTCCACATATATGTGGAGACACCACTGTAGCAAGTTATGCAGGTTTTGACCTTCAAGAAGATTGTTTCAGAAAATAACACCTAGTTTACCTGAGGCATATTGGCATTTATGGAGATAAATATTAAGCCCCACAAAGAACTATCAGGAACTGGGGAGACATGCATAACCTCCCCAGCAATTACCTCCAGCACTCATCTACAGGGCTGACTCTCTTTCAGTATGTCTTTCAAGTTCAGTTTATTGATCATATGTATGTTAATGTTGGGTCAACAGTACAATTAAATGTGTTGGACAAGAAGAACCAGTGAACTCAGCAGAAGATCATAATAAATAAGAATTAATATAAAATAAAAGTAACAATAAAATTAAGAAATATATATATATATAAATATATATTTTAGAAGAATATTTACAAATATATGAAGGAACCATGAGAAGGGCACACTGAGTAAAGTGCGATGTGCAAAAGTGAAAAAGTGACCAGTGCGAACAGCAATATTGTACATTGGATCAAGAGAGTTGACAGTGTGACAGTGTGTGGTGGTAGGTTATGGGTTCAGGAGCCTGATGGCAGTGTGTGGTGGAAGGTTATGAGTTCAGGAGCCTGATGGCCCGGTGATAGAAACTGTCCTTTAGCCATGTGGTGCGAGCAGTCATGCTCCTGTAACGTCTGCCAGATGGAAACAGGGAGAACAGACTGCGTGCTGGGTGACTGTGGTCTTTTATGATGCTGTGTACTCCGGCACCGCTGGTGGAAGATGTCCTGAATGGCAGGGAGACTGTTACCGGTGATGTGTTCTGCAGTCTCCACCACTCTCTGCAGTGTTTTCCAGCTGTGGGCAGTGCTGTCATACCAGACTGTTATGCAGCCCATAATCAAGCTCTCGATAGTGCACGTGTAGAAGTTCGTCATGATGCTGGAATTCATGCCGAACTTTCTCAGGCCCTGATGAGCTTTCTTGACCACAGTGTCTGCATACAGTGTCCAGAATAGGTCCTCAGTAATGTGCACACCAAGGAACCTGAAACTGCTGACCCTTTCCACCTCAGCATCACCAAAGTGGAGGTTCATGTGTCTCCCCCTTTGCTTCCTCCTGAGATCCACAATCATCTCCTTAGTTTTGCTGATGTTCAGAGCGAGGTTGTTGGCCTGGCACCAGCTGGTCAGAGACTTCACCTCTGCTCTGTAGGCCGTCTCATCGTCATCCATGATGAGGCCCAGGATGGTTGTGTCGTCCACCAACTTGATGATGAAGTTGAAGCTGTGCTTCGCAGCACAGTCATATGTGAACAACGAGTACAATGTGGGGGGGGGGCATGCACCCCTGTGGTGCACCTGTGTTAAGGGTCAGGGAGGAGGAGATGTCACTGCCAATCTTCACTACCTGGGGCCTGCCCGTCAGGAAGTCGAAAACCCAGCTGCAGATCGAGGTCTGCAGCCTGAGGTCACTGAGCTTGCTGATAAGTTGCTGAGCTGCAGTCGATGAACAGCATTCTCACATAAGTGTTCTCCTTGTCCAGGTGAGTGAGCGCAGTGTGTGTTGCCAAGGCGATGACATCCTCTGTGGCTCTGTTTGGTCTGTAAGCAAACTGCAGAGGGTCCAAGGTGTCAGGAAGGCAGGAGCAGATGAAGTTTTTGACTAACCGCTCAAAGCACTTCATGATGACTGATGTCAGTGCGACAGGACGGAAGTCTGAGGTCACCTGTTTCTTGGGAACAGGTTTGATAACTGATGCTTTAAAGGAGGTGGGGTTTTAAGGAGAGGTTGAAGATGCTGGTGAACGCCTCCGCCAGTTGGTCAGCACACTCTCTGAGAACACGTCCTGGGATGCCGTCTGGCCCCGGGCTTTGTGGGGGTTGATCCTTCTGAAGAACCGTCTCACGTCAGCCGTTTCTAGGGTCAGTGTGCCAGCTTCTCCACCTATGGGTGGGCACTCAGCAGGTGCTGTGTTGGCGGCATCAAACCAAGCGTAGAAGGTATTGAGCTCTGGCAGTGTTGCAGTGGGCTGTTTTTCCCTTTGTAATCTGTGATGCTGCTTAGGCCACACCACATACTCCTAGGGTCAGAGCTGTAGTGCTTGGACTCCACCTTGTGTCTGAAGTCCCGCTTGGCCGCCCTTATGGTCAGCCTTATGGTCAGTGTCAGCCTTCCCTCTGAACACCAACTCCAATGCACAGGCTAGCAGAGGATGAGTGGTTCTGTCATGCAAAACATATTGGAAGTTTTTTAAGGAACAAAACCTACTTATTCCCATATTCCTATTTAAGTACATCTCAATCATTCAATAGCAATACAAGAATATGACAATGAAATAAAGCATGGCCTGTACGGCAATGGGCTCTAACAAATATTGGAAAAATTGGAAATATATTTCACTCTTATAAAAAAATATAGCTGCATCATGGGGTAGGTTTGCAAAACTACAAATTGATGCCAATGCAGTGCCAACAAACTATTTGGAATGTGTGCCACTAGATGTCATCAAACCACAAACACCACCAGAACTTTCATTTGAACATGGTTCTATGGCCAGAGACAAAAAACAAAGTCTTTTAGTGATTAAGATCTGAGGTGGACGTGATGTAAATTAGGTGGTGTAATTCCAAAGGTTTGTTAGAACACATGGCATCATAGAGCTCCTCAAATACCAGGACATTTTAAATTAAAATGTGCCAAGAGTTGAATACTGGACTATGTTTGAATCTTTATGCAGGACGATTATCCGAACCATGCCTCCAAAAGCTACAAAAATATTACTAATCACAGAGTACAGCCTTTGCAGCAAAAATCCAGGCCTTCAGACCTCAACCCAGAGGAAAGTCCACAAGTAAGGTTCTGAATGGAATAATGGTCCTATATGCTTTTATATGTGTTCTACCACCTCATTTAGCATTAGAGTAGAAAATATAGAGCTATTATCTTGGCAAAGGGAGGCGATGCCAATTGTTGTGGTGTGCAAGTAATGTCCCTGAATCTCTCATATTTCCAGTGAAAGATTAAGCTGATAAAAAACAAATACATTTTTTAAGGCCATTTTTCTTATGCCAATGAGAATCAGAGTACCCAGTTTGTTTGACTTCATGAAAAAAACTTCAACTGTGCTAACTAAACCTAAACACGTGGAAAACTGAAAGAAATACAGTACGAAACCATTAAGCCAAAGTGTTTTTTTGAAAATTCTGGACTACCTTGTTAGTGTAATGTTTGTATTTCTATGCTTACAATGAACAGCGAAGATAATGGTTAGATGGTTAGACTACCAGTAAATAAAAAGAAATCATGTACAGATAAAATGACTAATGTTTCATGTTAATGTACAGTAAAATAGAGACAAAGTGCTATCTAAAGAAAAATAAAATGGGAAGGAACCAATCTTGCCTGCCCTTCTCCTTGTCCATCATGGAATACAGATCAAATTTCTCCCATAACAAAAACATGAAGTCAGTGAAAAGATCTTTCCCATTGTGATAAGTTTTGTCAGGATAATTTTTTTATTACATCACCTATATGTATAAAATGTTCTTTCAACCGACTGAAGTGTGTGATTTTAAAATGTTTACAACTGAAGATTTCAACCATGAAACAACAGTGATCTCTAAATATAACTATTTACTAATGGGTAGCCCCACCCCCCTCCAGAATAAAAGACTTAATTATATTTAATATATCTTATATCAAATGTATTAATAAAATAAAAAACACTGCTTTAACTAATTAAAATGAAAACCATGATGTTTATAAAAAAAAACAATAATTGGTTTTACCTTAACAGTCTGTTTGAGGCTTTTATAGCAACATAGGGCCACAAGCAGCTAAGCCTTAGCTTATGTTATCATTGTTTTTGCCCATAAAGGATATATTTTGATCTGTAACATACTAATTTTGAGAATGACTATTGTTACCAATAAATATTCAAAGCCAGTCTTGGTTCACCCTCTGATGCATGATGATATAATCAAAATTATATTTTATTTTATTTTAAAAATAGGTAAAAGTCATTATGCTCTGATGTAAGATCTTTATCTTTTTATCCATGTATCTGTAAAAACGGTGCAAAACAACACTGGGCATGACAGTCCCAAAGACCCTGTGGGAGCTTCGCCTGTTAGTGCAACAAACCACAGGAGCCACAAGCTGGCCGACAACACCCGAACTTGGAAATGTTGCAAGCAGGCAGGCCTTCATACTAAGTTAAGGGCTAAGCCAAAAAGATCAGCTCTATCATTCCTTCTACCGGAGTACACAGCAGTGTTGACATGCTATATCAGCAAATGTATTGAAGATGTTACTGTCTCCAAGAAGTTGACTGCAAGAGCAAACCAGAATCCCTGGATGTCTGTGGAGGTCCGGAGCATGCTAAAAGCCTGAGATACTGCCTTCAGAACTGGAGACAAGTTAACCCTCAGAACAGCACGAACCAACCTGACAAAGTATGCATATGCCCAAAAAAATCCAAGGACACTTTCAGAACATCAGTCACACTTTGAGAATGTAGAGGAGTATTTACGCCAACATTGACTACAAACCAGCACCTTCTTTCTGTGACAGTGATGCCTTGCTCCCTGATACTCTGAATGTCCACTATGCATGGTTGGATGCATTCAGTAATGAGACTAAAAGGATGAGCAGGCAGTTTGTCTGACCACAGCCGCATTGAGACAAACTCTTACCAGTGTAAATTCACGGAAAAGCTTCTGGTCCTGACAACATTCCATTCCTCAAGGAGTGTTCAGATCAGATGGCCAAAGTCTTCACTGATGTGTTTAACATCTCCCTGAGTCATCTTTGCATATTTAAAGACCACTACAATCATTCTGGTTACAAAGAAATCACCTGTGACTTGCCTAAATGATGTCCTTAGCAGCTTACTAGTCTCCCTCCACTTTCCATAATTGCCTTGATTATTGTGACTCACTTTTTGCAGGTCTACTAAATAACATTATTAATAATTTACAAATTGCTCAAAATGTAGCAGTAAAAAAACTTAGATCATGTCACACCACTTTTGTATAAACTTCACTGGCTACCTGTGTTTTTTATATAGATTTTAATAGATTTTCAGATGAAACTTAAATGTAAACTTTCTTACAAAGCACTTAATGTCTAAGCACCATCTTACATCACTGATCTTTTAATTATCTATACTCACTTGACTAGGACTCTTAGATCTTCAAATTTTATCACTCTTTAAGAGTTCAAAAGAAATACTGTAGGGAGGCAGCTTTCAGTCAGTATGTACACAAACTATGGACTACAATACCATTAACAATTAGAAAAGCTGAATCACTTTTCTTTTGTATGAATCTTTAAAAAACGTATTTATTATTATTGTTTTTTAAGTTGTAATCCTTTCATGTTTTATATTTTTTCTATTATTCTGTTACACTGGGACGTTTGGATACTGTCACCCCCCAACTCTGATGTGTTCACACAGGTTTGGTTACGGTCGAGTCGTTGTGCTGCCTTATGCCCCAGGATGCCCTCATGACTGTGCTACCTTCTGGCTCTCCCCTATCATAGCGAGTCTCTTTCTCTGTTGCTCACTCACTTTCTCTATATGTCTATCTCTATCGCTATCTCTCTCTATCTTTATCTCTCTGTTGAGCTACACATGCTACCTCTGAGATACCAGAGATCCTGTCCCATTCTGCTGTCTGGACCAGCCTGACTTATAATGATACCCTACCTCTGGTTGGAGTTCTTACCGCTGGAACCCACTCACTCCTATTGAGGGGAGCCTGTATGGACAGCCCTATGTTCCACCTGTACACTAGGATCTGTTGACACCTCTTTAAACTGAGATTAAAGGTTTTTGCAATCTGGTGTCAACCACAGGAGGATGTGTTCCCCTTCTGAGCCTTGGTTTCTTTCAAAGTTTCTTCCTATAGCTTAGGGAGTTTTTCCTTGCCTCTATCACCTTTGGTTTGCTCATTAGAGGCTCGGACAAAGCTGCTTTGTCACAATGTTATGACGTCATTTGTCATTGTGAACACACCCAAGCACCACAAAGAAATGTGACTTCTGCATTTAACCCATCACATGTGCACACATGGAGCCACGGGCAGCTACCAACAGCACCCAGGAAGCAGTGTAGCGGGATGGTGCTCAAGGATATCTTAGTGGTGCCCAGGCTGGGACCTGAGACTTTCACTTCACAAGGGCAGTGTCCTAACCACTAGACCACCACTGCCCACTAAATGCATAGTTATTAATTAATATTAATATTAACAGCCAAAGGCAGGTTCAGACTACCAACCTTGCTTATATAAACCCAGGGTCTTAAACAACTAAGCCACTGATTTGTTACTTTTGGAATCATTAGGAACTTTAGGAACTGGCACACTAATGCTCTGTAACTTTCCTTTTGTCACTTTATAATTTACAAGTTACATTACACTCTACCATTTACTCAATGCTCTTTATATGATAATTTATTATGATAACTGATAATTTACCACTCACTCAGTGTGATTCAATGATGCTATTTGTCTTTAGAGAAAGATCATGTCTTATGTTGCAATAAAGAACACTTATCCTAAAAAACATGTTTGATAAAGAGTTTTGTGCTTGTGAAGAACCCTTTGAAGCAATGGTCACCAACCCCAGTTCTGGAGATCTATCTTTTTTCAGGGTCTAGTTCCAACCACTGTTGACTATGTCTACTTCATGCAATAGTGTTGGGTTATAGGTGGGGGCAACATGTAAGATAGAACTAAATGGAACTAAAGTCTGAAGGGAAGTAGCTCTCTACAACAATGGTTGGTGATCACTATTGGTTCTTGTTTGCAATGTAATGAAAGAGTTTTTAGGGAACTAGAAATTATTTTACAGTGGCACTGGGCAGAAAACACTTTGATTCTGTAAGAGAATAAGAACAATAACTCTGTCATGGACTACCGGCCAAGGATGACTATTGTATCAAAAGGACCAATCAACAATTTTGTCTTTTAAATTGTAGGGTATTATGAATAAAGCTTAATATATCCAGTGACATGATGGTAAAATGGGTCAATTTTGACTTTGTGCACCCTATAGCACTTCCCCACAGTGTGCTCTGAACGTCCTTGTAACATGCTGATAGTTTAGGTTAAATGTCAGTATAGATCCCCCCTTTCTTTTGCCTAGATAAAAGACCCGTAATGTCAGTTATGGAGTGCTGGGTGGGTTTCCTGAACGTTACGTTAATGTATTTGTTAATGCTGACCTGTAGGAGCTCATCCAAAATGTTCAGGCAACCAAAAAAAACCCAAAAAACCAACTTAACCCCTTTTCAACACATTCATTCTTTCTGCTCTCTTTGTAAAGATAGTTTGGACCTTTGAGGGGGTCTTCAAAAAACAAGAGTATGAATACAAGCACAGAAGCACAGGATTATGCTTAATTCTGAGTGGCAGTCACCATGAGCTTAATGTGGCACACTAATAAAAAAAAACACTCTCTCTCTCTCTCTTGCTCTCGCTCTTCTGTCTCTCCACCCCCTCCCTCCTCTGATCCCTCCTCTCACAGCATGTTCTCTCCACTCAGGGAGAAGCAGCTCCCCTGGATTACTCGGAAAGCCCACAGCTACAAGGACGAAAAAAGAGAAGACGTGACTAAGTGCCAGTCAGTGAGAGAGACAGATATATATATATAGAGAGAGATAGAGAGAGTGAAAGTGAGAAAGAGAGAGAGAGAGAGAGAGAGAGAGAGAGAGAGAGAGAGAGAGAGAGAGAGAGAGAGGGGGGGAAAAAGAGGCAAAGGGGATCCTAACCCCTAGACCCATCTAAAACAGGAGTGTAAGAGCTGCTGTGCATAAATTAAACCAACCAGGCTGGAAGGAGAGATAGAGGACAAGACTTGTCGCATCTCGGCCGGCCGTCTGCCTTTGCGTCTTCCCGTTCCTGCCAATCACGATGGAGGGAGAGGTGAAGGAGAGGAGAAAGATCCAGTTCTCTGTGCCCTCGGCTGTTCCCACCCAGCTGGACCCTAAGCAAGTGGAGATGGTAAGAGCACAGGAGTGGAAGTTCTATGTCTTTTGAATTAGGCTAAGATGAACTTGGAACATTTTTCTAAAAGTGGTCTAAAGAAAGGAGAGCTGACGCCCACAGCCTGCAACATCCAAATTTCACAGAATTTGTCATTCCTCAGGTCCCAAATTGCAAGTCAGAGCTTATTATGGGATAAGCAATCATGGGACAGATCCTTTCCATTGAAGAAGTGCAGTCAGATCTTAGTTGTGAATAGGTACAAACATTTTGTACCAAAAACAGCAAGAATAAGAAAAATAACAGAATCACAACTAGACTTTTGAGGTAACTCATTTTTTTCATATTTATTTTCCACTGAAGGCTTCCATGAATCTGTGGACATCCCTTCACCTATATCATTTTAAAAATTCGATCTGTTCTTGGTTTTTAATTTTTCAATTAGTAGTTTTGTTTTTGTTGATTATGGAACAGTTTTGTCCCAGCTGGGATGCTCATTTTAGATGCTTTTAAATGAAATCGTTCTAGGGACACGTAAAGAGGAACTACCCATTCTGGAGCTCTTCCTAAAACTAAACACCTTCATGGGCATTTTTATGTTTGCAACCTTCCAGTAGGAACACATAAGTACCGGAAAGTGAGAATCAAAATGATCTGTTCTGTCACATGTTGGTTCACTGTAAGTTCGTTTATTTGTGTTTTTACATTTTTTTTACCCCAAGAGCTGTTGTTCACATGGATAACATTTCATATGGATTGTTTAAAAATGGTGTCTGCAATCCCTGTACATTTTTGTCTGAACCAATCACTGTACACTTTCATTTGGACCAATCATCATACAATTTTCTGAACATTCATTGTACACTTTTGTTTGGACCAATAACATACACTTTTATCTACTTTTTGTCCAATCACCAAACATTTTTATCTGGATCAATCCCTGTACACTTTCATCTGGACCAGTCACTGCACACTTTCGTCTGGACCAGTCACTGCACACTTTTGTATGGACCAACAATCATACAATTTTTCTGGACCAATCACCGTACACTATTGTTTGGACCAATCACCGTACACTTTAGTTAGTGCAAGAAAAAAACAACCCTAAAGAAGAAGCTAAAAGAGTTTCTCAAACAGCATTCTGAGAACTATATTGGCCTTAATTCCTGCAGTGCAGATACACAGAAAAGGAGGAACTTCTTTCAACCGTTCTAGGAACTATGCAAAACTTATTTTAGTCTGAAAGCACCTATTGTGTTTTTTATGACCGTAGATTACTGTTACCACAATGCATTGGTTCTATGTTGATGACTCAGATGCCCTCTAGTGATGAACTACTGGCATAATGCAAAGAGTGGCTCAAGTCAGGATGCTTCTGACCATCTTTTTGTCAATTGTGGTCAGAGTGTCTGGACTGTGCATCAGTCTGCCTGACAACAGGTTATGTAATGCTGTGTTGAGCCACTCTCCATGTGAGTGTGTGTGTGTGTTGGAGAGAGGGAGTCAGTGAGAAACGTAGCTCAGCTGCAGTGAGCAGGTGCCATGTCAGGGTATGACCCAGTTAGACGGAAGATGAACAGAGGAGATGGAATGGAGAAATGAGGAGGGAAGAGTGGAGATGGAGAGATGAGGATGATGCAGAAGGTTAAAACACACACAAACACACAGAAACACACACACACACACACACACTTTTTGGCCACTCTCCAGCCAAAGGACAGAGTGAAATGAAAATAAGGTCAGATTTCCCTTATGGGGATGTGTGTGTGTATTTAACTCAGACCCCAAGGACCATAAAAACATAAAAGCATGAACATTGTTTTGTTGTGAAGGACACAGGGCTGCCCTACATGAGGAAAAGATGACTAAGCTGATCTTTTTGTTGCTAAAGTTGAGGTTATGGTTGAGTTGAGTTGGTTCTTTCACAGTTCTGATTAATTTTCTACTGGATTTGAAGCATTATAATAACCGTGACTAGCAAAGTTATTGCCTTTTTGGTCATTTAATGTGTACAACTCTAAAAGTCCAACCACAAATCAGTTCTGGGTTTTAACTCAGGGTCTCCCTTTTCTCCCCCCATTCCAGTTTATTCCTTCTAACCCAACTTGAGTCTACCTGTAGTTGTGTAGTCACTCACGGGTAGACAGAGGGCCCCTTTCCCATGTCCTCTGAGGAGCACATCAGCTGCGGATGGGTCGGTAGAAGCGTGAATTGCCTACGCTCCATCTTGAGTTGGGGTTTCTCTAGAATGAGCAGCAGGTGTGCTCACCATATGCCGGGCTGCCAGGGAGGTCCGCGTCTAGCTCGGGCGGGCTCCCGCATGCGGCTAGTGGAGCTCACATTACAGTTTTAAGACATCAATCATGTCTTTTTGACTTTGTTTTGAAACTTCATGAAAATCATGTAAGTGCTTAAATCAGGGTTAGTTTTCTTATTTGCCATGCTTTTTAACATAGTTATGATTTAAGTTAAGACAAAAAAAGTGTGAATTCCAAGAACAACGCTGTTTTCTGTGGCCATGAACTGAATGTGCCTTTTTTCATTTTACCAGCATCAAAGCACAAACTTTTTTTTTTTTTAATTTCTGAATAAACACAGTTCTGTCTGAAGACTGTATTCATATGTTTGTGCTTTTACTGTTTGTCACAGAGGGATTAGCCAGTCTGCTAATGGCAACATTAGCTCATGTCACGCACAGTCCCCAGTTATGCACATTTTTGTCACAGATCAGTCTGCAGCACTGTATATGAATATGCAGTTGTCCTATATAATTATGCTAAACGCAAGTTAGCTAGAATCTGTTTTATCACTGGTCTACTGAGCCAGCCTTAGTCATGCCTATTTCACAAAGTTATGTGCACTCTTTAGTGTGGCAATGACATAAATACTCTAACAACAGACTGTTGTCCTATTCCACACCTATGCAATCACACTAGTCTTTTGGCAAGACTCCACTATATTTTGCCTGCATAATGTAATATAAACCTGAATAGTTTAAAATGCATAAATGTAAATGATACACTATGCATGCTGACATAAAATGTAGCAAAACTACATATTATATATAATTTTCTCCATTAAGTGTGAAAATGTGGGTTATCTTTGAAAAAATAGCAACATACAGACTTTGTCTTCAACGGTCAAGCTTTACTGAATGTGGGTTCTATCCCCCAGTGAACAAACCAAGGGTGACAGAGGCAAGGAAAACCTTTCTAAAGCTGGAGAAAGAAACCTTGGGAGAAACCAATACTCAAAAGAGCACCCTCCTCCTCTTGTCAACTCTGGAAAGTGTTAGAGAGAATAGAGACTTACACTATGATAGTGACTAATACTATAAGATAGAAGTGTGCACACCTAATCACTGATGAGCATTCAACTCTCAAAGAGTCTTTGTGTTAACAAAAGTACAAGCAGTTAGAGCTTGTAGTTAGTTATGGTCCTTTTGGGAGCTTGAGTAGGTACCAAAAACCATAACACTTCAACCTTTCTAAAAGAACTGTCCACAGCTCAAGTTTTCTTGTGCCAAATGCTCCTCGTTCTTAGTGCTGTGGAAAAATAACCAGTGTCATGAGCTGAATTGCTTAACTCACTGTGACTAAACAGGTATGCCAATGATGAGTGTGGAAATGGCAAACAGTCTAAGAATACTCTGAATCACTCTCTAAATCCCTTCACAGCTGCTGTTCCAGTTCCATTTTTCCACCATTTACTCACATTTCTGACCAGCCCTGTCCACGAGATGCTAATTTCTTCAGGGACGGTGTGTCGCCGTTCAATTTACACATGAATAGGCCCCCCTGTTGGGGTTGCAGGGTTGAAGTGGGGTCTCCTGAAGGAATAAAGCAGGCTGATTGGAGGGCGAAACAGGGGCCATGTCTGTGTTTTTGTTTTGAGTGGATGTTCCCTGAATGCTAATGGCTTTGTAAAGCTGCTAAGTGACCCTCACCACATTATGGGAACGTGTGCGCGTGGGTGTGTGTATGTGCTTGTATTTAGACTGCTGCCTAACATTACCATACAAATAGGCCCTGGTTGAATAAAGAGAACAGGGTGAAGGACGTATTTATAGAGGAAAGTATACTTGTGCTGCCCTTGCATGTATATAGTGAGGCTGTATGCAGCTTGCCACTAGACTAGTTATACAGGGTTGATTTAGTGAGTTGACTTGAGAATTAATAAGTTATAGAGTTGATGACTGAGTTTATTGTCTAAAGTTTGTCTGAAGGTGTATTACATGTCATGTATGCAGACCTCCCTGATAATTGGTGCATTTATCAGTGGAAATACAACACAAAAAATCATCGCCAATGGAATAGGACATTCTTGAGCTGTAGCACTTGACTCCAAGGCCTTGGTCACACAAACATCTGAATCAAGCATTTGCTGATGAATGAATGAAATGAAAGTGACTCTTTGTCATTGTGAACACACTCAAGCACCACAACGAAATGTGACCTCTGCATTTA
>JBBPDA010151147.1:0-19671 GCA_037974385.1 Arnoldichthys spilopterus | reverse complement strand
TTTGTGTTCTCGTCACTCCCTGTCAGCTGTTTTCAATTAGTGTGACTATTTAAGTTCCTGTCTGTCCATTAAGTCCTTGTCGGTTGTCTTGTGTGTACGTTTTACAAACGCTGTGGTCGTCCCTTGTCTTGCCTGAGTTTACGTGTGTTTATGTTCTGTTTTGTAGTCAGTGTTCTGTTTTTCTTTATTAAATCTTTATTATCTGTTTTAAACATTGCGTTTGCTTCCTGACCACGACCACCCGTTACAATGCTGTTGTAGCACCTGCAGAATAAGGCTTCCTAGAAAGACCCTGCCTTGATGGCTGAGCATAAAATCTCAGTACATGCCTCTGTGAAATATAATGATACCTTCAGACATATGCAAGTGTCCCACACTCCCATACTATGACAGATGTTGTGCTTTTGCACCTTTTGCTGATAACAGTCTGATAGGAACTTTTCATCTTTCACATGGAGAACTCGACCTATCTATTTAACTCAAAGCGAGATAAAATGTGGACTTGACCACAGTACACATTTACATTTGAGATGAGCTTAGGCCATTTGGCGGCGTTTCATTCTCTTTGCATAACAGAGCTTCAGGTTGCATTCCTTTATGCAACAGCAGACTGTTAAGTGTTAACGGTTTTCAGAGGTTCTGTCATTCCCATGTGACTATATCAGAATAGCTTGGCGATTCTTTAGTGTCCTCTGAGGGATTGAAATTTTTTTCATAAACTGTTACTTTTTTTGCCCAATGCCTAAAACATATCTAATTAGACTCAGTATATAATCAGCATTCTTTTTAGTGAATTCAGTCATGTAGCACTTTTTTAAAAGCCTAATATAGAGTAATCAGGTAATTCTTCAATTAGGGCAATATTTCTTTTGCCAGAGTGGATTTTATAGAAGAGTAAATTGTTAGAAACAAAATGGTAAGCAAATCGATGCTCTAAAATTATGTATTGTGCCTCAAGAATTTTAGGTTGTCTGATAAATGTGACCTTTTTATGGCCTTACTAAAATTGTTAGCAATTTAATTACTTTTTGATAGCAATTTATATTAGATCTACGCCTTATAATTTGAGAGTATTTTTATTAAACACATTTACCCAATATGCTAGACCTACAAATTAAGAATTTTTGTTCATGTGTAACACATTTAACTTTATTTACACTTTCATTTTGCATCGAAACTACTTTGCATAGTTTACATAGCAAATGATGCTAAGTTGGACAAGCTTTCCACAATGTTGGAAAAAAATATAAATCATCTGCTCTAACTGTGTGACCATTCTTATGCATGAAAATTAAATGTCTTTTGAATGTAAAATCAAACTCTACTTTGTGTTTTTCATTAGCATGAATTGAACTCTTGTCAACATTTTGTGAAGCTTGTCAAATCTGGCAGCAAAAGCTTTGAAAAAACAAAGGCCGAGCAAGAATTTCCCAGCTATTTTACAAACACTTTTGACAATCAAAATGGTGGTGGTGGGGGAGGTGGTATAGAAAAATGACTTTTACCAGTTGGGGGTGGAAGAGTTGGTGGCAGTGGAGGTGAAGGTGGAATCATAGAGGGGTTTGGTGGAGGTGGGGATGGGAGCAAAGATGAGCCTGTAAAGGCAGAGCTGGATAAAGGAGAAGAAGGAGGTGGTGGGGATGGAAGGGGACCTCCCACATCAATATTGGAGTGAGGCAGTGGAGGAGGTGGGGGAATAGAAACCTTTTCAGCGCATGGATAAGCACACAGAGGTGGTGACTGGGCCATTAAGGCTGTTTGCAAATGCATAGGTGAGCTTCCAAAGGCACTTACTGATGATGGTGGAGGAGGGGGTGGTGGAGGAGCAATCATGGAATTGCTCTGAGAAGGAGGTGGAGGAGGAGGTGGTAGAGGAGTCATGAACTCAGACTGGGGAGTTGGGGGTGGTGGCAAAAATGAGTTTGTAAAAGCAGGGCTAGGAGGAGGAGGTGATGGTGGAGGAGCAGTCATTGAGTTATGCAGAGAAAGAGTAGTTGCTGGAAATGGAAGGGCTCCAATATCTGTGATTACACAAGGCATAACATCTGAAGAGAAACATGGAGGTTGGGGTAAGGAGTAGATGTCAGTTGGTGATGGCAGAGGCTGAGGAGTGGGACATGTTTGAGGAACAGCTGATCTAAACTCTGCCCAGTTAGGGACTGATGGAGGAGGGACAGCAATTCCTGAGCTAGACCTGAGGGAGAGAGGGGGAGAGAGAAGTACAGTTTTTCAAACAGTAGTAGCATACTCAAGTTTAAAATAAATTTGTATTTTTGTAAAGCAGATTTTTAAATAAACTCTACCTTTAAGTAAAAGTGACTATTTGTCATTGGGAACACACTCAAGCACCACAACTAAATGCGACCTTTGCATTTTACCCATCACACGTGCACACGTGGAGCAGCGGGCAGCTACCAACAGCGCCCGGGGAGCAGTGTAGTGGGACAGTACCTTGCTCAAGGGTACCTAAGTAGTGCCCGGACTGGGACTCAAACCTGTGACCTTCAGGTCCCAAAGGCAGCGTCCTAAGCACTAGGCCAACAGGTTACATTTTACACCTTTAACAGTTTTTATGTGCTACATCAAGGTCTTAATAATAAAAACACAAATGGAATTAGGTTTTTCATGAAATAGGCCCCTTTAGTGACATGTTGCACATTTTATGAACACATACCCATGTATGTGTCCTCCCTCTTGAGTGTTTGGCTGTGGGGTAGGTACATTACTTTCAGCCTGTTTCTTCTGTACCTAAAGATCATAGTTGCAAAAAAAATTATTAGTACTCAGAGGCATGAAATATATACATCAATTAATCAAATAACATAACTTATACCAAATAAAGAGAATAATGCGGAACTAGAAAGTGAACAGATATATTTAACCCTCAGAAGTCATTAGTTACCAATGACAACAACAAAAGCATACTGATTATAATCAAGTTATAAATTATTTCTCACTTGTAGTTAATTGAAAAAAGCAACAGAAATGTAAACTTCCATTAAATATCACATTTGTATCTGTATGTATAAAGGAGATTTTCATGAAAGGAGATTTGCAATGATCCTTGACATCAAAACAAAAGGAAAACACTAGACGTGCCAATTAAGACCTCTCAATGAAGAAGGTAAATCGTGCATGAAATTGTGGGAATGTATGTAACTGAGAAAATAGCTAACTATATAATTACCTTTTAATCATATAGCATAACAACAGCAATGTAGACTAATGAGGGTAATTCATAAATGTTACAAAATTGCACTTTGCAGCATGACAAAATGTCACACTTTGTTAAGCTTTAAAACAGTACTGAATCAACCATACGGCTTTGGTGCCATCCCAGCTTCCGTGTCCCAGTGAGTCCAAGCTGCTGTAGGATATTGGAACACGCTCATACTCAAGGATGGGTTCTTCAGTGGTTGTTGGAGGAACCATCTTCGGAGTATAGGTTATTTTACATGGTGCAGTCAGCACACCAACTTCCTGCCGTGCTACTTTCTCCTTGTATATGTCCACTGTCTGAAAAATATTACTGGCACTATTTAATTGTCACCAACAATTTTGTCAGAAATACCTACCTTCAGCTTGCTTTCTACATTTAGAAATAATTAAGCTGATGTAATAAATTTTGTGCAAATGATGAACTGGTTTAGGAAATCAGCACACTTACTGCATCTGTATATTCTCTACATGTTAATCAAGTCAAGTGAAGTCAAGTAGGCTTTTATTGTCATTTCAACCATATACAGTTCACACTTATTAACGAATAACTAATAGCGTATCTAGAGTATTTAGTCTCTGTATCATCCCATATTTATACTCCAGTAAGACAAGACATCATGGATGATTGCTTTAGAGTTTATAAACACTTAAATGAATAAAAAAAATTAATAATGGAATTTGCTGTAGTTACATTTTATTCATAAAAGTCTCTATAGGTGCCAATTAAGGTGATGTGGTAATATATCAAATACATTTAAATAAAATTAAGGTAATTAGCCACGAATAATTATTTTCAACCAGACTTTACAAAACGTTTCAATAATTATAGAACTGACTGTACATAATGTTTTATACATTTATCAACAAAGCCTTTTAAGGCTTCTTAGCTATTCTTTTTTCCAGACAGTATTTTGCATTTTTTTTAAAGTTATGCATTGTTTATGATTTTTATTCAGTTTTTAATATTAGGGCTTTACAAAACCAAACAAAAAACATAAAACACAATTAATACTCTGATTACTCCATTAATTGTCAAAATATTGGTAACATACTGACTGCTTATATAATAAATAATGACGGGACAAATAACTGAAACAAAATTTAGTTTCAAAGTAATTCCACACCAAAGCTTACCATGGTTAGTATCTTGACTGAGGATTCCATCTGTTTTATTTGATTGGTCTGAGCATCCAGTAGTTTCAACACACTTGATGCCAGTGTGTTGATTTGGTAGGCAACACTGGCCAGGGCCTGGGTTGTGAGGGCTTTGGATTCCTCCACTGCTTTTCTAGTGTCTTCCACCTACAGCATAACAAAAGCAGAATTTTTACTTTATTACCCAACCCTTTTTCATCATTACAAAATTCCTAAAATGTTAGCTAACTCAAACAAGTAGGTACAAAATTTTGGATTTTTGGAGTAACGTTTGTTTTAGGTTAAGCTTAGGCTATATTGTGGGTGAGAGTTATGAAACTGAGGGTTAAATGAAAAAAACAATGTAAAAAACAGGCATTATAGGGACAGACTATTGACTAGACAGATGGTGCTATTTTAATTTACTATGTTAAAATGAATTGTGAGGTAAGAAAATAAAGGGTTGCATTTTAAAGTTTCAAGTTTATTTATAGCCCAGTATCACTGTTTAAAATCTCGAAAGGGCCTGGATGGTGAAGTGAATCTGGCTCTTCTATGACCTCTAAGTCCCATTTAAAAAGACTAGACTGTATTGAAGTGCTGAAAGTAAAGAGCAGTGGAGGCCTAGTGTTTAGGACACTGCCTTTGGGACCTGAAGGTCGCAGATTCGAGTCCCGCTATACTGCTCCCCAGGTGCTGTTGATAGCTGCTATGTGTGATGGATTAAATGCAGGTCACATTTCGCTTTGGTGCTAGAGTGTGTTTACAATGACAAATAGTAACTTTCACTAAAAGTGTATTGGCCACTAGATGACCTAGACCTCAGTGGTTGTAATGGTCTCAAACAAAATGTTTGACTATCTGAATAAAGAAAAATTTAATTCTGGTTTTTGTTGCCCTTAAAATATGCTTTTTCTTTCCTGAAATACTTGATATGTACTTGACCAGGTAGGCTGGCTTATTTATGCTTTGGAGCTGAACTTTTTCTTCAGGAAATCAGCAAATTATAATCAAATGTTATACATTTAAACATAGACCTAATGGACCTTCAGAACTCAGGTGGCTATGACAGATATTTAGATTTAGTGCCAGGAAATTCATCTGCTCTGTAAATTCTGTTAGCCTTGCAACTTAACTACTTTGTTTAGTTAGGAAATCATGCTTAAAACAAAGAATCTGAAAC
Organism: Arnoldichthys spilopterus; assembly: GCA_037974385.1. Taxonomy (NCBI): domain Eukaryota; kingdom Metazoa; phylum Chordata; class Actinopteri; order Characiformes; family Lepidarchidae; genus Arnoldichthys; species Arnoldichthys spilopterus. The sequence goes on along the minus strand of JBBPDA010151147.1, from coordinate 14,135 downwards.
AAAAAGTGCAACAAAAAACAGAATTCAATGCCCTTTTTAAAAATGTTCTCTCAGGTCAAATGAATGTAATGCTTAAAGCTAACAGGAGCAGGAATTCTCATGCTACTTGTATATACAATTTAAGACATGAGCTTATTTGTTATGGACCAGAGCACACCAATCCTGTTATAGAAGGTAAACCTACAGGAATTGATTTTGGTGTACCTTTTGATAACATGAGAGGAGTGAGCATTTCAAGAGATGGTTAAAGAGTTTTATCAAATTAGCCTTATAGCACAAAATTCTGTCACAAGGTAATTTTGAAATGTATTACAGCAGCATAACTATAACTCATATGTCTCTATATTGTCTTTGGTGTTTATTTTTACAGAGAACAAACCCATTAAAATCCTGTCAAATCTGACCATGTGTTTTTTTTAACTAGGTGTATTTGAGCAGGGAATTCACCAAACCATGATGATCACCCCAGTTCTACAGAGACAATTAACAGTGACAACAAAACACAATATATCCCAACCTTTATAACATTGTGTTAAAAAACAAATACATAATGTCTTATACCTTATGTTTCTAGTTGCATACATCACATATGCTACTGAATAAAGCTATAAAATAAAAACAATAATATATATGTCTCTGTCTATCTGAGTCAAATGTCCAGCGCAAGTCCAATTTGATTTTCCTAGAGGCAGATTCTAATACAACATAGTTTTGGCATATTATAAAAGGAATCAAAATATTTTATTTAAAAATTAAAAAAAAAATATTGTGTGGAATAATCATGCAGAAATTGTCTTAAAAGATCACTGTCATTTATGTTCGTGTCAGTCTCATTAAAACAACAAATCAAACAAGATATCTTTTTAATATCAATTGTGATGAAGACTCAAATATTCAACTCTTAGTTATGTAACTAATCTGAATTATTATACTTTTTGCTTTTTTTTTTTTTTTTAAAAAGACCATGCTAAAAAGTGTTTAAAAGCATATAATATATATGGAATAATAATGCAGAACTTGTCTTTAAAGCTCACTGCCATTTATGTCTATATCAGTCTCAAGAAAACAACTGATCACACTAAAAAGAGTTTAAAAGCATTAAAAACTTCTCATCAAGGGCTCTCCTGAGCAACTTTGGCTCTTATATCCAGAATAGATTGGGTTCATGTCACACCTATTACATAATATTTGCTACTTAATATAATGTTTAATGTTGTAACTAACACACTGGCAGTATATGAGAGATCTTATTTATATTATATAATGTTTCTTCATTAATAAAGATTATTTTATTCAGTGTTTTATGGAATTATGAGCATCCTTATTAAAAAGAAAGAAAAAAAGTTGTTGATTTTCAAGCTTGATTTAACATTGACAATACATAACAGAAACCAGAAGTTTATGTGAGGTAAAATGACACAAATACAATTGCATGAAAATAAACATTTATATAATAGTCTTGAAAACATTTGAAAACTCATTATGATACTTGAGCACTGGGCGTAGGTTGCATGAGAGATAAGCATGTTTGGATTAGCATGAAGGTCAGAAACGCCATGCCCTAGGCAGAACTGCTGTGTTTGGGCTTGTATATTTGTACAAGAAGCACAGGGGAGAAGGGTGTGTGACTAGAAAATATGGCTGAAGGCAAAACCCTTAAAGGATCTTACTGTTTCATTTCACAATCACGCATTAGAAAGGCATGAAAACTACAGACAGACTACAGGTGCTATGCAATTCTTTCCAATCAAAAGTATAACATATAAAATATCTTTTTTTTCTCAGTGCAGAAAGCTGGCTGTCTATAGGTGTACAAAAAAGACCTACAGTTGGCAAATAAGACTTACACAAGGAGAAAAAAAACCCTTACATTTAGGTAGTTGTTTTCACAGTAGTCAGCCACCTTGTTGAGATTGCTGTGGTTATCAAGGAGAGCCTTCCTGGCTGCCGGTGCTTCTTCAAAAATCTTCTGTATGTCCTCTGCAGTGCTGTCCTTCATTGTGTATTTATCACCCGAAGAAGACATGCAACCTAAAAGCTGAGTTACTGGTTGTTCTTCAGCGACTAAAGAAAACGGCACAGGTAGTCTAGCCAACACCGAAAATAGTATGGCTGACAAGTTTAAACATGCTGAGAGAAGGCTGTAAGAAAGCACTTCATGCTTATGCAACCGCTATAGTTGCCTAGTAAGAAGGAGGAAAAACAGTAGACTGTGCCAGAGGTGTGTACATTTACATTCACATTTGGCTGACGCTTTTATCCAAAGCGACTTCCAAGCCATGGAGCAGAGTAGTGGGACAGCACCTTGCTCAAGGGTACCTCAGTAGTGTCTGAGGCGGGACTTGTACCTGCGACCTTCAGGTCCCCAGCGCAATGTCCTAACCACTAGGCCACCACTGCCACTGCCACATTTACCTACATTTATCTAATAAAAGGAATCTATTTAGCTACCAACAACCTTTTCTTCTTGCTTGTTTTTTTCCAAGCTTTTAGCCCTTTTTCACACCAAAAATATCCCTAAATGAGACAAGCTTAAGTTTGTGTCCAGAGAGATGCCATATATACTAGAAAGTTCCACTGCAGGCCATGAAGGGTTTTTTTATATCTTAAACTGTGTTTGATAGCTACTGTAGTGTAATCTGCTCAAATATAGCCTATAAAAAAGATAAATAAGACATTTAATAAACCTAGCTGTATATCATTTTTAATATAAAGCTGGGTGTAAACAGCTTCTTTACCATTTCTTCCCCCAAACATAAAACTAAGACTTGTAATTCTGCCATGTAGCCACAAGAGGGCACGTTTTGTTAATCAAAACATACGTAAAATACATGAACAAATCAGCTTCCATTCTTTCCCTATGATTTTGGTTTGTGTCTGTGGGAATTTTCCCAGGTCATCGAGAAAACTATTGTGAGGTCAAGCACTGATGTTGAACAAGAAGGTTTGGCTCGCGGTCTCTGTTCTAGTTTATTCCAAAGGTGTTCCAAACGTGTGTTTATGGACCTTGCTTTGTGCACTGGGGTTTCATATAACATTTATAAATAACATTTATAAAACAAAGGGGGAAATGAAGTAAAAATACAGAAACAAAAGGGAGAAACAATAGGGGTTCTCTTCAAGGTCTTCTATTTAGTTACAAAGTTTCAAAGTATTTTTCTTCTTTCTCTGCTTCTACACAGCTTCTGGTGTAAATTTTTGGTTGTGTTTTCAGGATTCTGTTATTATGGAAAAAGAATTTTCAAGAACAAAAATTATATTAATTGTCAAGTAATTTGTTCCACCTTGAATAAATATACTTGTCAATTCAGAGGATTTCCTTTGCTTTTGATACAAGTAGAAATTGTAAAAAAAAAAAGTTTCTTTGGAGAAAATGGTAAAACTTTTTTTGAAGTTTTTGTTAATTGAAAATGACATAATTTCTTAACAAAAGCTTTCCAGTTTTTGGTGTGAGGGTATAAGTGAAGAAAATTCTATTAACCAAAAGTGATGGAAGAGTTTTTATTGCTTTGGTTTAAGTTTTAAAACATCAGAATTTTATTGTGGATTGTGGGGTAGCTTTCATAAGATTGTCGTACTGTTTTTGGTCATATTACTTAAACTTTAAAAAAAAAATGCCATAATGTTTCCAACATGGTACACACACAAGGTAAAGTTCTGTGTACCACAAGGCTCAATTTTAGGCCCCCTGCTTCTCTGTGTATGTTACTTTTGGGTACTATTATTAAAAAACATGGAGTAAACTTCCACTGCTACGCTGACGACACAGAAAGTTACATGTTTCAGCACAGCCAGGTGAGAAACTGTAATTGAAGAATGTGTAAAGGACATTAGACAGTGGATGCTTCTAAACTTTCTACTACTCAATTCTGATAATACAGAAGTATTTTTAATAGGACCACTTGCAGCTGGGAGTAAGCTGTCCAATGACACAGCTCTGGATAACTCTAGATTGCCATTCTGTTTCATTTTGCACAGCAGTAAAAGACCTTGGTGTGATCATTGACCCCAGTCTTTCATTTAAAGCCCAAGTAGAAAATGAAACTAGGATTGGCCTCTTTCATCTCAGAAATATGGCTAAGATAAGAAATATGATGTCATTACACAATGCAAAAAAACTAGCTTATGCATTTGTTACCTGTGGGTTAGATTATTGTAATGCTTTACTATCTGGATGTTCTAATAGGTGCATAAATGCACTCCAGTTAGTCCAGAATGCAGCAACAAGAGTTCTTACTAGAATCAGAAGACACAATCACATTACCCCCATTTCATGTAATCTGCACTGGCTCCCAATCAAATTTCGCATTGACTATAGAATACTTGCACCACAGTATCTGAGTGAACTCTTGTTCTCTTATGATCCACCATGCCTACTTAGATCAAAAGGTACAGGTTTTTTGCTGGTACCCCACATTGCAAAGGTCACAGCAGGAACCAGAGCTTTCTCTTTTAAAGCCCCACATTTATGGAATAATCTTCCAAATTATGTTCGGGACTCAGACACAGTCTCAATATTCAAGTCCAGGCTGAAAACCTATTTGTTTAGTCAAGCCTTCTGTTAGTTATAGATCAGGGGTAGATCTGGAGGGTTCTCAGACATAGTATTCTGGTAAACTGGGATGTTTGGATGCTGTCGCCCCCCACTTCGACGTGTTCATTCAGGTTTGTTGACAGTTGAGTGGTTGTGCTGCCTTATGCCCCAGGATACCCTCATGTCTGTGCTTCTTTCTAGCTCCGCTCTTTTGTTATGCTGACATAGCGAGTCTTGCCAGAGCTCTTGTCTGCACTCAGACCACAATGTACAAAATTCTTAATCCCTCGTAACATTTCAGCATCACTAACAATCTATTTCTCTATTTCTTTTTCTCTCTCTCCCTTCTGTCCGTTTAGCTAACCCTAGCTTATTTCTTCTTGTTATTTCTTTTTTTTTTTTCCTTTTCTCTTCTTTGTTATTGCTATTCGGTGTCAACTTGAGGAGGATGTGTTCCCCCTTCTGAGCCTTGGATCTTCCAGAGGTTTTTTGCTACAGCTTAGGGAGTTTTTCCTTGACTCTGTCCCCTTTGGCTTGTTCATTGGGGGTTCGGACCCGGATTCTGTAAAGCTGCTTTGTGACAACATCTGTTGTAAAAAGCGCTATAGAAATATACTTGACTTGCATGTCTTCATTGGCTTCCAACCAGAAATATGAACAACTTTTTTTACAATCTTCAGTGAAATGCTCAGATGATAACCCATTACAATCACAAACAGAGTAGACATTTTTTATCTTTATCTTGAAAGCAATTTTGTGTTTTGGCAATCACTTTCCAGAGACCTTCAAAATGACCCTTAATGCCCTGCTGGAATGAGTTTGATCTGTTAATCATTATTATGGGTTGGTAGTAAATGTTTATAGACCTGCCAATTTCTGCTGGAATGACACACTGTGGACTGTGATAATTGGTGGGTAAAGTCTGTTTATTGCAAGGGTTTATTATCTGCATTGCTTAATGATGTCCCCACATTGCTACACTTGTTTACAACACTAACTGAAATGCAATAAAAATCTTCTGCACTGATAGTGAACGCTAATTTAGAAAGTGTGTAGCTGCTTGCTATTTTTGGATGCTGAGGTATGTGGCAGTACAGCATTAGACTGGCTAACTGCCCATCCAGCCACAACAAATACTCCACACATAATGATATTCAGCTCATCTGTGTTATTATCCCTCATCTGCTGCTGACAGAGAGTGATGTGTCTCATCTCTCATGGACAAGTTTGGTTTGAGATATTGTTTTGTCTGGTGATTTTGGGCTACTGTGTGAGTCACAGAGATTTCAGTTTGTGGGACTAATTTGCCGAAATAAATGAGAAAATGGACAAACCCAAACACAAATACAAAAATACTGCCTTTGTAGGGGTTGGAGTGGGTTCAAAGATGCATACACATGTACATGCTTTCATCATGTCCCGTCTTGATTATTGTAATTTCTACCTCACTGGTCTTCCTCTCAGATCCCTTCAACAACTTCAGTGTATCCAAAACTCTGCTGCCAGAGTTCTCACTCATAGTAAACGCTCATCCCACATCACTCCCATCCTCTTTCAATTACATTGGCTCCCTATTGAATCTCATATTAAATTTAAAATATTACTCCTCACTTTTAAAGCTCTACATGGTCTCGCTCCTCCATATCTTAGTCATCTTCTTATGCTCGGATTTTTCTCTTGTCTTGCCCCTGATACATCTGTTTGCTGGTATTTTGAACTGTTTTTGACCGTGATTCTGGATTTGCCTTTGTTTGCCGATCGCATGACCCTTTTCGCCCGGACCTCGACTACGATTCTGTCTTTGCCTTGGACGCTCCTGTGTACTGTGTTTTTTTACCTCATTTCTGAAGACCTGAACTTTGTTAATAAAACCTTCAAATTTACCAGCACTTGTGTCCAGAAATCTTTAGAGGATCCTCGGATCCTTACACATGCCAGTCCTATGACATGGGACAGATGGTTTTTGCACACAATACCAGTCTGAATTGGTCCCTTTTGTTTTTGGCACAGAAGAATTGGCATGCATTTTTGCTTTGTGCATGCTCCTTTTATACCCAGTAATGATCCATGATTGTTCTGTTAACTGCTAATAAACTTCAGAAATCAAATTTTGCCATCCAATCTGTTAAAGCATTTGTATATTTGTATGGTATGTAAACTTTTGCTTAATTCTAGATGACTGTTTAACCAAACTGTCTGTTTTTGGAGTGCTATGGTTAGTTAAATTACTTTTAATGGTTTTAGAGTAATTAGGTTCTTAGTATATTGTGTCAAAAGTAGTTGTTCAAAGTTAGAACTACTTATCTTTTCATATTCCAAGTACAAATTAATTTAATTGTGATCTATTTTTTTACCTGTTGTACATACATGCTGTTCATGATGTGGCAATATGCTATAATTTACCAAGGCCACAATGTATGTGACTCCTGCTGACTCATTTATACTATATATTTATTAACTTATAATCACAAAGTCAGATGAAAGTGACTTATTTGTCATTGTGATTACAATCAATCACAAATAGGCCCCACAATAAAATGTGACCTCTGCATTTATCCCATCACATGTGCACATGTGGAGCAGTGGGCAGCTATGAGAATCGCCCGAGGAGTAGTGTAGTGGAAAAGTACCTTGCTCAAGGGCACCTCAGTGGCACCTGGGTCGGGACTTGAACCTGTGACTGTTTGTTCACAAGGGTCAGGTCTTAAGCATTAGGCCACCACTGCCCATTCAGAAGCTACTCTGAATCTGGTTAAATGCAGATTTTACATTTTGTTGTGGTGCTTGAGTGTGTTCACAATAACAAGTAGTCACTTTCACTATTTCCCTGCTCATGTCAAGGTACAATTTTTTATTGTTGTAAGTCTGTAGCTTTAATTCAGGGCACAGTTAGCATTAGTTTTAAACAATTCTACTTTTTCCCCAAACAATACCATTGACAACATCAGTAAAGCAACAACCACAGCTTTACCCGAGTATAGGAGAACTCAGACACTTAAGTCCACTGTCTTTGGTCTACACCACACATACCTTTACTCTGTCATTGATATTTTTTATCCTAAGCACAATATTGCATAATAGGGGTCTTTGCCTTTATTTTCTTTGGCAAACTGTCTTGCTCTCAAGCTTTTCCTGATATGGATTCCATGCAGATCACATTTCTTTTAAGTTTAATTCTGATTGTAGACATATGAACTTCCACACCAACAGTTGCAAGAATTAGCTGCAGAGCCCATAATAAGGTCTGCTTTTTGCTTGAGTTCCCTTAAGGGGCAAATTGGCATTGTTATTTGGAATCTGGAATGATCAATTTATTTCACATAATTAAATAGACCTTTTTAAAAGCCTTGCCAGACACATAGGCATCTACAGCAGTTTTTTTTAGATCATGGCATGATGACATCACACACTTCAATAGCAAGGAGAACACCAGACCCTAGATGGCAAATTTAAAAAATGACTACAAAATACCCATTTTGCTTCATTTACATTATATCACCCTTATCTATAGGATAAAAGTATATGCGGATTTGCAGAAGATGCACATTCACCCACTCCTCAAAAGAGAAAGCATACAAGGGATATGTTTGTCACAATTTTGGGGTAATTCGGAAGCATACGCAGCGACATGGAAAACAGGGTTTTTATAAAATGAAAACAACAAACACTATGTACATAAACTGTGAAAACAAAAACATGAAGCGAAGGAGACAACGACAGGACAACACAAACGACTTCAGGAACGACATGAGATAATGAAAATAAACCGCGACGAAGACCAAAACACAGGGGTTTAAATAATCGACATAAACACAAGACACCTGGAGAAGGAAGGAGAACGGGGAATGAGAACCAGGTGATAGGCGTGGCGAGGGCGAGGCACACAAACAAGCACATGGCTACCAAAACATTGACAGGACAACATGGACGTGACACATGACATAGGGAAACAGAAACAGATGGGCCTCAAAGTACCCCCCCCCCTTAAAAGGAGCTGCAAGGCGATAAGGTAAGACTAAATAAAACCACAGCACTAAGAACAAGAAACAAAAACCTAGACAAAAGCTAAAACATTGGTACAAACACGGGGAACCACAAGAAGAACGCAGATAGGGACTGAGGAAACAGGCGGAGACAGCGACATCGACGCGGTACTCCCAGGGTTCAGGGTCTTGGGGGTGGAACACAGCGGTTTCAGCGCTGTGAGGGTGGGACTTTGCTGCATCATTAATGCAAGGGCAGAGTCCTCTGGCGTCTTTGATATGGGGATGGAGCTGCTCGGCAATGCTGAGACAAGGCATGGCATGGTGATGCGGAGGTGTGGCTCGCGATGTCAGTGACGTGACGTGGATGGCATGGAGGCGGGTTTTCCGGACACAGAAGCTGAGATCGTGATGAGGAGGCGGAACTCTCGGACACGGGGTGTGGTGGTGCTCAGGGAGATCCCTCTGACTCTACGTGCTGCAACGTTTGTGTGGAGACCACCCTCGTGACGTGCAACGACGTTTGTGTTGAGGTCTCCAACACTACGTGCAGCCACGTCTGTGTGGAAACTCCCCTGGTAGCTGGCCGCTGCATCAGAGCCATAGGTGGAGACTGGGGATGTTGCTTGCTGGTTGCCAGGTGCCGCCACAGTTGGAGCTTTCCAATTGCTGACAGAGCCACCTCAGAGACTCCATCGACCACTGGCTCCGCAATGTGCTTTCCGCTGCACTACTGATGCTTCCCTGAAGTGTTGCCAGCAGCCGATGGAGGCTCATATCCCCCATAGCCCCAACTTTCTCCCCAGCTCTCCCAATTCAGGTTCCCATGTACTCACCTTGGCCCGTCGAATGTCCCGAAGCAGCTCCTCGCCTCTCTCCGGATCTGTTTCGCTCCTTTTCCATGCCTCCTCTTGAGGTGTCCATACTGCTGCTGCTTCCATATTTTGGTGGTTTATTCTGTCACAATTTTGGGGTAATTCGGAAGAATACGCAGCGACGTGTTAAACAAAAAGGGTTTTTATCAAATGAAAACAACAAACACTATGTACATAAACAGAGAAAACAAAAACACGAAGTGAGGGAGACAAGGACAGGATGGAATGGATGGAACACAGGTATGTAGCAATATAAGCAATACACAGACCACAATTCAGTTTGGTTTACAATACTTGGTTCACACTTTATTGTTTTTCTGATATTAAAAATATATAATAAAGTGAAGAAAAGAGGAAGACAATGACAGGACGACACAAACGACTTCAGGAACAACATGAGATAACGACAATAAACCGCGATGAAGACCAAAACACAAGGGTTTAAATAATGGACATAAACACAAGACACCTGGAGCAGGGAGGAGAACAGGGAACGAGGACCAGGTGATAGGCAGGGCGAGGGCGAGAAACACAAACAAGCACATGGCTACCAAAACATTGATAGGACAACGCGGACATGACACGTGATATAGGGAAACAGAAACAGATGGGCCTCACAATGTGCAACTGAGAGAGAGAAACATTTTTTTTCAAAATCTAATACATAAAAATGATGATTAGAAAACAAGTCTGACTAAGCCCAATGAGGAATATATGGAATTACCTCAAACCTCGGCTGAAACATGTTTTGTCTAGCCCTGTTAGGCCTGGGTTTGGGTAAGATCAGACCTCTAGTCATTAACCAAGCTCATTCAATTTCCATTTATATTGCAAACCATTTGTATGTTTGGGGATATAGCATGCAGTGAGTAATGTGTAATATAAAAACATTTTATGATGTTGTGTTAGCTTGCATGGAAACCACCTAGCGATAGCCCATCTGTTCAGCATTTAAAGGTCTGAGATGACTTCATTTTGTAGGGATACCCACAGTGTGCATAATGGACTCAGGTCAGTCATGCAGTACTTCAGCATCCACAGGGTTTCCAATATTATGCTTGTAGGAGTTAAGCACTCAGTCTGAAACACAAGTAAGCTGGAGGCAAGCCTGGCCAAGATGATATATCAAGCTGCCGTCCTACATCTAAATTACTATAACAGAACCTTTTTGCCAGATATAAGTTGTTTTGATCTAAATGTCCATGCTACCAGTATTTTCAATTGGGAAGAGGAAAAGATGTAATTAGTAAGTGACACATTTGCTCTCTTAATAGCATGGGTGGATTATCAAAACTGAGTGGTTTAGAGGTCTGCTTTTTTGACAGTAAGAGTGAAGGAAATAGAAAGTGTCAGTTTTGCGAGAGAGTTTCTCAATGCCATGGAATAGCTAAAGCATGATATACTGTTGATATACATGATATCCTCCCTCACAGACTCTTCCCAGCCCCCTCCCCCTTCCCTATTTGCTGGGCCTAAGCTGCCTTTTCTGTTATTTGCAGAGATTGGATGTTGAGGGGTAATCAGAGCTCTACCACACTCCAGAATTCCATTAAAGCTTGTGAATTAAATTACCAAACTGAAGCAATTTCAAACAGGAAACAGACCTTTCTGTGCATGTGTTTTTGTGGGTGGTTTTATGTCAGTTTTAATGTACCCACAAAGAGGTTTATTTATTATTCATTGTAAGGTAACAATGACTTTGGTTAAATCATGAAAAGTAATAATGATTTTGTATCAAAGCTTAATCCATACAAAGAACACTAATTTGTTCTCTTTGTATTTTTTCTCTAATAAGTGTGTACTTAAATAAATCTAATGTTTTTGTTGATGTTGTTAATGTGCTAATTGAATTATATAAGCCTATATTTTAACTGACTAGAAGGGTAAATGGATGGAACACAGGTATGTAGCAATATAAGCATTACACAGACCACAATTCAGTTTGATTTACAATACTTGGTTCACACTTTATTGTTTTTCTGATATTAAAAATATATAATAAAGTGAAGAAAAATTACAATGCAGTTATAACATAATACAATAATGAAACTAGAACTGATAGGTTGGAGGAGTGGGTTTTTGAGGATAACTGTGCTAACCAACACTAGAGGTCAGTCCTTTTTTATTTACTTATTTATTTATTTTTTTATTATATTCTTTAAAATTCTGTCAACCCATTCATGTTGTATTTAGGTCAAAGTGGTGGAAATGTCTTGACTTAATGGTCTGGCCAAAATCAAATGTACACAATTTTCTAACTACCCCCACATGCAGTCAAAAAGCCAAGACATGTTTGGAGGGTACACATAATTACTGTAGTTCAGCTCTGGAGCTACACTACTAATGTTGCTACCAACACTATATGCCAATAGAAATCACTGAAATCCTTTCTGTAAAAATACTTCACCAAAACCTCTCCCATACAGCTTAAACCACATGCTTAATTAGAGTACAACTAACTTGTGGATGTGGTTTAAAAATAAACACAACTTCACCAGTGGTAAAGCAGCAATAGTGGTCTAGTGGTTAGAACCTTGTCCTTGTTGCGCTTGAGTGTGTTCACAGTGACAAATAGTCAGATTTACTTTTACAAGTACAGCAAGTCATTTCAGATAACATTGGGCTGATATTCACAAAGGAGTGATAAAGAGGACTGGTCTTTATTTAATGACACAAAATTTATTCAAGATCAGAACTCTATTATTGAGGTGGTTTATGAAAACAAACCCTGTTGCTTAAAATAGCTGACATTACCTAAACATGGACATTTTGGTCAATTTCATAGCACACAGTAAGTCATCCTGTGCCCTAAACCACATTATCATTGAACCCTTATGAAGAGCCTGATGTGGTTTGACTCATACAAAAAATCTTACTTAGGACTATGTGTGGAAACTGGAGCTCATGGCAGAAACAGGGGAAACATGTTAACATCAGACTGAAAGGACTTAGGCTGTCATGGCCAGTTACTGGACTCAGGACCTTCAGACTGTGAAGTGACAGTGCTTATTACTGCACCATTGTGCCACCAACACATTTTTCACAAATGTTTTATATTTTGTTAATTGTCATTTATTTTCATTTCTCATCTATTTTCATTTTGAGTTTTAAACAATATTTTTAGAAAGATTTCTATTCTATAATTTTTGTAAATGTCATAATTGAACTAAGTGCTGTTTTAATGTTGCCTGATGTCCTAGGATAGAAAATGTCATGTAGTAGGTTTCAATATATTTCTTAGTAAGAGGTTCCAGAAAAATTAATTTAATTTAATGAAACTTTAAATAATCAGATATCTACATGGTATGTGTCTTTACCATAGAAAAGCAAAATATAAAACAGCCTTTATTTGAAGTGTTCATGAAAATTTTTGATATTTTGCTTTTCTATGGTAGGCTGATTTACATGGCACTGCAATCTAGTTGTAAAGTCTGAAAAATGAAAACAATTGTGCAACATTGTAAGGAAAAGGGCTCCGCCTGGGGAGGTGCCGCCACCTGGTGGTTGGCACCGGTTACCCCAGTTATACCTCCCAAATCCAAAATTACACAGGTGGTATGGATTAGGGCGATAATGGCAGGAGTTACATAAACTCGCATCTTACGCTAGGAGGGGGCAAAGCTTACGCAGTTCATGTGTGTAATCTGAGCCGTTTCATAGCCGTAGTTCTGAGAAATATGACGGAGAACCCAACAAATGTGGTGGGTTTCTATATCAGCGTTCATTGTATTTCCTACAACTAAAAGTGGAAACCGATCACAAGATGATCGCAGTTGTCGATCTTTGTTGACTTCAGCTCCGTATTTAAATAAACTTGTATTTGTTGACTTCAGCTCCGCTTTCAATACCATAATTCCACACAAACTGGTCAACAAGTTTAACAGTCTAGGACTATCCACCACTCTCTGCTCATGGATTCTGGATTTTCTGACCAACAGGCCACAAAATGTCAGGGTGGGAAACTGCACATCATCCACTCTTACCCTGAACACGGAGCACCACAGGGTTGTGTCCTAAACCCAGCATTATTCACCCTGTTCACCTATGACTGCACACCCATCCACTCCAACAACACTATAGTGAAGTTTGCTGATGACACCACTATAGTGGTATTGATAACCCGAGGAGATGAGACCCACTACAGAGAGGAGGTTCAATGCCTGGCACAGTCAGCTCAGACAGCAACCTTGTCCTGAACACATCCAAAAGAAAGGAGATTGTTGTGGACTTTAGGAGAGCCAAGAAAACGACACCTTCCCCCTCCACATCAATGGAGAGGAAATAGAGAGGGTTAATGACATCAAATTCCTGGGGCTCCACATCACAAAGGACCTGAAGTGGACAGTTAAGACCTCCCACCTGGTGAAGAAAGCTCAGCAGAGACTGTTCTTCTTAAGGAAACTCAAAAAAGTCCCCACTCAGCTCCTAGTAAACTTCTTCAGGAGCACAATAGAGATCATCCTCTGATTTGGAGCTACAGTGTGGTTCTCCAGCTGCACTGCAGAGAATCGTAGAGCCTTGGCCCGGACGGTCAAAACTGCACAGAGAATTGTTGGTGCCAAGCTCCTGGACCTTGACACAGTTTATGCCGACCGCCTATGCTGGCAACATCATCAAGGACCCCACCCACCCAGGTCACAAACTGTATGTCCCCCTTCCATCGGGCAAAAGATTCAGGTCCATCAAATCATGAACAAACAGACTGAGGAACAGCTTCTTCCCAAGAGCTGTGGCCTCCATTAC
>JBBPDA010151087.1:0-19677 GCA_037974385.1 Arnoldichthys spilopterus | reverse complement strand
GTAGTGCCCGGGCCGGGACTCGAACCTGAGACCTTCAGGTCTCAAAGGCAGTGTCCTAACCACTAGGCCACCACTAACTAACTTAATCACTCCACTGCTCCTTCCTGTCATCAACCTGTCTCTCTGGGTCATTCCAACTGTCCGTTTGTCTGCCTGTGTCTCCATTGCCTTGTGCGCTTACCCACTATTAAACCATATCCTGTGTAATACAACTTAGGCCACTGACTTGAGTTCTATAGCTTTTAAATGTAAATCAATTCTGTACATTTTATTGTAAACATTTTAACTTAGCTTTAATCAAGTAATTGTAACAGCCTTAATTCAAGGTTCTCTGGCGTATGTTAAAAACAGGTCAGGTTATGGCCTGGATGAACCAGTGGTTCTGTCTATTACTTCAGCATTAGCACAAAGCCCCAGAGCGTACCATCTCACAACGGCACAGCACAAAAAGTATCAATAAGTTCCAGGAAGTGACTCTCCTGTCACTTTACCTGACTGCCCGCCTGTCACCTTCACATCTCCACTGCTCCTTCCTGTCATCAACCTGTCTCTCTGGGTCATTCCAACTGTCCGTTTGTCTGCCTGTGTCTCCATTGCCTTGTGCGCTTACCCACTAGAGTGGTTACCTCAGAATCAGTTTCTCCTGGACTGTTAAAGGCAGCGAGCTCTAAAAAGAGAGGTGAAGCTGAGGATGTGGAGCTTTGCGAGCCTGTCAGCAATAGTGAAAGACAGATACATCTGAAAAATCCGATGCAGGAATAGACCCAGACACATGTCCAAACAGGTGACAACAGCTAGTATAAAAATAAAGATCTAGTAAGAAAACATGTCTTTATTTTTTCAATATGTTTGCAGTGTTTCTGTTTGTAACATTTCTCTGCAAAGCCGAAATTTCTGCAGCCATGGCAAAAAGAAAAAAAAAATCAATCTAACTAATCAATCATCTAATCCAATGCCTTGGTGACTGACCTGCACCTCCAGCCCCAGCCACACATTATTAAAATTTAGTTGGTTAATAGGCTATACAACATTGTCATTTAGCTGACACTCTTTGAAAACTCTAATAAAATTAGCTTAACCTGTAGCAGGGAAGCTAAACTCATTGCCTTTTTTTGTGCTCATGCACCAGAGTTCAACAGCAACATTCTGGAACTCACCTGTGATACTGCAGAACCCCAAATCCACAGTTTCAGAAAAGCAGATTCCACACAAAAGTTTTAGGCCAATGAGATAACAGACACCGTCTAACCCAAACTTTATAAATCTAAAGTGTTTATGACACTAGTGCTGTTTTATTTCAGTTTTGTATCACAAAACCACTGAAGAAGTAACATACTGAAGGCCGGAGGCGACGCTGTGAAAGTGGTTTGTTTATTCATTTGACTCTTTTACCGGTTTGCTTTAAGACATGTCAAGGATGCTCGATAGTTGCACAAAATGACAATTTGTTATACAGTGTGACAAGACAAACAGAGAGTGTTTCTCAGTTCGAGTAACCTGCACTGCATTGACTGTGTCACGTGTTCTGTGTGTTTTATTCATGGATTGACTTTCAAATGTAAAACAGTAAAAATATAAAAGCTGAGTGTAATAAATTGATACTGAACTGACATTAATGTCTTTCTAGAAGAAGTTGACAGAATGTTCAGTGTTTAACGTTCCAGATCACACAGGTGTGACAATACACCAGTGTCACAAGGGTGGGTGCTGAAGGGTCTATTAGGTATTTTCCAAAAAAAAGAAAAAGACGAGAGGCGAAGTAGGCAAACAGAGCAGGTATTTACTTAGGAGGGGGAGGATGACCCATCTTTGTCTTAGGTCCAAGTTGAGGTAGCTTAGCTCTTACTCCAGGCTTTCTTCACTTTTACTAACTACTGCACTGCAACCTGAGCTTACCTACATACTTTTATTGCTGACTAAAGTAATGTATCTACTGCTAATGATTTTTCTGTGGTTGCTGCAACGTCCTGGTACTTCTCTGACATACCAGGAGAATCTCACTTCCCACAACAAACCCGAACACGGTTATACTGAGTCACATACACAAGTCCAGTTAGGCTGTCGTTACACTGTTATCCTCGGTCACCTTGCCAAACCTCTTAATCCACAGGAAAGAAGCATGGCTGGGCAAGGTAGAGGGCTGAATATGAGAATATTATTCTGGTTCACACACTACATAAACTTCAGTTTGGAATGTTGTCTTAAAAAACTTTAATGGGTATACAACAGCAGCGCACATAATACACATTTATATATGCACCACACATCAAAAATATATTTGAGATGTTTTGATCATTTTTTTAGGGAGCTGCGTCAAAGGGCATTTTACAGACTGGTAAATACAGCAGCAGATACTTTTTTACAAAAGTATAACAAAATTAGTTATAATTTTAAGTATGTTCCTGATTGTTATCACCTAGAATGCCAGAGGCAGTAGTGGTCCCTCCGCTATGACTGACAGAACTCACCTCAACAAACAGGTCTGAGGGTCTGTGCGCCCTGGTTTCAGCATTGCCCTCATCACAGACAAGATATTTGACATGACGCATCAAACCAGCTTTTCACCACATATTTTGCACTGAGCATTTAATGTCCTTACACTCATGATTTCTCAGGCATCTGTGGACTTTTAGCTTCCCCCCATAAACTAACTTGGACCAATTCCCTTTATTTTATATACTCTGTGACACTTCGTTATCCTGTTACTGCTATTTTGACAATGATTTATTATTCTTATTCCTTACCCTATTATACCTTGCATTTCTGCACAGTTAAACACTCTGCTGCTAGAATCCGGTGTCTACACAATACTGTATTCACTCCCAGTGCTGTCTCTCTGCTTTATAGTGGTGCATATCCTGTTTTATTGCATTGTTTGCATGTATTTTGAAGTCTTGCTCTTCCTGCATTCTGTGTAGTCCTGTCTGCAACTTGTTGTTTAATGTTGCACAACAGACCTGGAGGAACATTGTTTCATTTGACTGTTTACTGGGTAGATGGTTAAAATAGCAATAAACACCTATGTGACTTTACATGACTTCTTCATGTATCAGTTTCTGACTTTTCTACAGCTTCTTACTAATTAAACCTGTTATTTTACTTACTTAATAAACTTATTAATGACTATAATGTTATGTTATTAAAAACACTGACTCTACATTTTGGATAATGATGCATGGTGTCACGCATTTTTAATGTTGGCCAATAAATTCAGACTCCACCCTCTCTCTCTGTCTGTCATCCAGTTCTAAACAAGTTCATAAGAAGCAAGGAGATGTCCTAACTTTTAGCTATGCCAAAGCGTGGGCCAGCAGAAACCCTTAGAGTGGAGTAAGAGAGGAGCTGTGGGTGTGCAGCAAAGCATGGGAGCTGCAGAGCCCTCATCCCGCTCTGAGGGGGCTCGGGTTCACTCAGGTGGGGGGCGCCGGGCGCTGATCAAACGCTGTCTCCCCAGGGGAATGGCTAATGCTTTCACAGGGCAGAACACAAACACGTTGGTATGACACCCCCGTCCCTCTGAACAGCCCTCAGAGGGCCTGTGACAGTGGGGATAAAACAGGACACGCTTAACACAGAGGGCTCCTTACAAAATCAACACGACATCGTTTAAACAAGCTGAATACACACCAGCGCTGCAGATCCGATCTGCCGTAACACGCTCCAGAGGTGGGCAAGGACAAATCCATTTACAGCTACATATTTTTAACCTTTAATTTAATAAAAGGTTATGCTTCAATATATAGCATAATTGTAAGAGGAGGGTGGCACTGCACTACTAAAAAGAGCGAACAAAAAAAGAGTTTAGTGCTCTACTACAGGGACATTGTAAATGTGCTATGTGTGTCAGTGTTACCATTGACTATGAAAATCATTAACTCTGCATTTCCCAAAATTCATTTAGGAACAATTAATGTGCCCTCGACTTTTACAGGAGCACTGAGAATGAACAGGAAAGAAAAAACACCTTCAGTCAGCACATCCTCATAAACCAACATTACGCTGCTCCATTAAGTATTTTATGAGAATTAGAAAGACAGATTCTGGGAACTAGAAAAGCCTGTAGACCTGTCACAAAGGTGCCAGAATCCAGAGCACTGCGGGGCCTTGCAGAATAGCTCTTCAGGCCAGGCAGGGATGAAATCCAACTCGGGGCAGCATCCCGTAACCCTCAGCCAGCTGTTGCATCAGCCGGTTTGTTATAGGGCTTGATATATTCAGGCCGTCTTTGACAATCTCAAGACTGCAACATGCTGCTGGCTGGAAGGCGAAATTGCTCTTTTTGCCAACTAGTCTGTAACAAATACCTCAAATCAGAGCCAGACGTGTGCCTTAAATGAGTGGAGGAGAAAAGGAGAGAAGGAGAGAGATGGAGGGAGAGAGAGCGAGAGAGCAGGGAAGACAGGAAGACAGAGAGAGAAACAGAGAGAGAGAGATTTTCCGGGTGGACTGCAATACGCCGATGGCTAATGGCTGGTATCAATGATGAGTTCTGAGGCTGGAGACGTGAGAAGCTAAGTGGAGCTGACAGCGCTTCATGAGCGTCAGTGAGCGGTGGACACACAACCTCTCGGCATGCTCGAGGCCAACTGGTGCCACCACACTCGTTCGTCCTACAACGGGGCTGACCAGTGGAGCCCATACAGAACTCAATACTGCCTTAACATCCCATCTTGCCTCTAAGGCCATATTACACATTTCTGGATTGTTGATTCTTGTATGTCAAGCAACACCCCCACCCCCCGCACGGTCAACTGGTAACATTTTTGTGTTTTTAGATATAAATACAGCCATAATTCCTTTTTACATGATCATTTGTCACTTTTGTCACTGCTTGTTTACTCTTGTGCATTGTTTAAAACACAGTCCAGATGGAAATGTACAGAACTGCTAATTTAAGACTGACACTTTCAGGAAAATGGAAAAAAAAATTTCATATGCTCTTTTCAGATGTGAGGATCAGCACATTCGATTATTTTCTACTCCAACTTGCTACAGACTGCAGGAGCCTCACTCCACATGAATTCAGGGTAGGCTGAAAGGGTGTCACATAGAACATCACATCCCAACAACTCAAAATGGGCGGCTTAGTTCCTGTGTCTGTACGAGGTGGACTGCAGAGTATCCTGAGTGTTCTAAAATTCTAGCAAAGTTACATACGCCAGCAAATCTCATTCTATAAACCTGCTATGAAGAAAAGTTGTTCTTCTGATGTTTCGGAGCAGTATTAATGTAACACATCATGTCTGTTAGCATGGAAAACATACAAATTAGGCACACACAGCTTTCTCATCAGCAGTATACACACTTTCAGTCTCTGACGCGGTCTCATAAATGAATCTATGTAAATTTCTGTTGATGCCAGGAGTTATTCTGCAAGCATGATTAAATTTCATTTTTGTTTCTAGTTCTGTTTTTGGAAGTGGAAACTCAATGCATTATTTATTTTTCTTTACCATGTTGCTGAGCTGTAAAGGCACAGACATGAAATCACTGCTTATTTCTGTCTTTCTCCCTATCAATGTGGCAGTGCGGTGTGTAACTTACTAATTCTGCTCTATGTTCTTGCACTGAGTGACATTGCGACATTATTTCTGGCTATAGTTATTATCATTGCCTTTGTCTCACGTCAGTAGAACTCTGCAGGGGGTGAGAGATGCTACATCCCAGGTGGCACCTGACACACAGCAGACAACTGCTATATTCAGCGCACTGAGGCTTAAGGCCAAAGCACCAGCAGTTTTCAGCCCTTGCTACTGTTGGCTGTTCTTTCATTTTTATGAACTCTTGTGTTTGAAAGGCCAACCTGGGGCATGTTTTTAGGTAGGTGTGTATCTCCCCTACTTTAGAAATTTTAATAACACGTTTAGCATAATCACATTGGGAGGGATTTGGTAATGAAGGTTATAGTAATGGTCACTAAGAGTGTAGAGATGTAATAGCCTCTGCATTTGAACTATTTAATAATGGAAACACCTACTGTACTGCACACACATTTTTGTGCACTATATAGGTAGATTATAAATAACAGACTGTAGCCCATCTGCTGCTTCCCTGTATCTCACTGGTCAGGGCTGACCTTAGGGTCATGGTTGACCAGATATTATTTCAGGACAACAGTGGCACAGACGGTATAGTCAAATGCATAATTTAAGATTTCCCCCCCCCTCATCCACAGAGAACACAGTGCTGAACATTTTACTGCACAAATACTGTTTATTTGCTTTATTGAAAAACATGTTTTTGTTACGTTCATGATTAAAATGTGGTCTGTGAAAAAGTTTTGGCACATTTTCCTAATACGTTAAGCTCTGAAATTGTGCACTGAAGTCTCTCCAGCAATTTTTCAAAGAACTGAATTCCAATGCCAAAAAGTAGTACAGTTCTGTTTGTCACATAATACTTCTTAGCTATTTAAGTTTTATTTTCCTTCTGAACAATAATTAAACATTTTCTAGATTTTATCATTTTTGGACATGTGCCCCACACAAGTGCTTGTACTGTAATTGCACTCACTGTCAGAGGCCAGCAAGCTGTGTGGAAAGCACTAACACACATGTAACTCCTGATTATAGCTGCAGCTAATCAAGACATTTTAACATTCCTCACTAAGATGGAGCGATTTGGTGTTTTAGAGGATAAAGCGTTTTTCCTGAGTCAGTGAACTGCAAGGATACAATGCATTGACACACATTGATGCAGCACAGATTGAAATGCATTGACGTATTCTTACCCCTGCATGCAGTCAGCACTAGTGTTGGATGTGATGCATGGCTTTCAGTTAATTGTAACTGGGTTTTTTGCTGGGGAGTGCCCAGGGAAATGTTTTTTTAAATTAGTGAAGTGTCTTGTTATATATCATTTTACAACTGTTTCTCTTCCTGCTGCCCACTACTGCACTGAACAAAACAACACGCTCGCTCCCTTTTACAGATGCTGAAAACACAATATCAATTCTGAAAAGCATGCATAAATAAATCAAACTATATTCTACACACTACACTGAGATTACATTGCCATGCAAACACTGCAGCATAATCACAGAAAAGGTAGCATTAATATTTATCACAGTCTGATGCTGCAGGATAGACTGTAACCTTAGGCTCTCGGCAGAGGACAAACGACAACAATAGGAAATTTTCACAACCAATTGACCAAGCTTTGAACCATAAACTAGCGATGTCCCAGTCGTCAGGATCAGAGCCGGCCCAGGCAACCAGGCATGTAAACCATTGTTGTTTTTTTATAGAGGCCAAACATGTACATTAGGAGCAGCAAGGATTATGGTTTAGGATTATTGTAGAAGATTTAATATAATTTCCTTTTTTTGGTGTGTTAAGAGCAAGAAACTCACCAAACTCTGCTACACACCAGCTCTCCTGAGCCACTGTTTACCACCCCTGGTCTAAAGTACAGCTGCAAAAAAACTTTATTGCTTTTTGTATTAGTAATGTTAGCTTACTCTGCCAAATCCTTTACAGTGTGAACTGTTTGTCCTTAAGGAGCAGATGCTGTTTGGTTTGTGTCAAAACACCGGCATGGGGAGTAAGCTATCATTTACTGGCCATTCTGACAATGCTGCTTTCTTTTCGGGTAACATTGTGATTCAGGTCAGACTTGCCTAAGCTGTATGGGACTACATTATTCTTCATACTAAGAAAATGCCCCCAGATTTGCTGTTGAACTTGGATAACTCGTTAAATGCTTAGGTAGATAAGACCCTATAGGTGAGCTGCTGCCCTCTTCAGGTCATTAACTTGTTCTGGGATCCCGCATTAAACACGTAAATGGAAAAATTCACAATGGAAATATTTCTGGACAATTGTATCCCTCACTGATGTTTTGCACATCACAAACTTATGAAGAATATATTATATTTTGAACAATATAACAGTATTTTGAGCCCAAGTCACAATTACTGCAAAAGTGAACCATCAGCAAAAAACATCCTGTTTATCAGCAGTGTCGTGCACTCTGAACAGAGCACTCAAAACTGAGAGAAAGGGCCATGCTACTTCTTAAATTAAAACTGTAGCAATCGTAGCATTTTAATGGCACAATGAACTCTTAATTTTACACCAAACAGCTTATCAGTTGTGAGTGTATACCATTATGAATATATCAAAAATTAACTGATATACTGCATTGCCTTAAAGTAACTCATGAAACCAAATCAGCAGCTCAATCAAATGGCTCAATTCAATCATTTCTGAAAATCCTAAAAAGCATTAAGAAAAAAGTAGACCAAAGAAATGTAAAAAAAAATTTAACAAGACGTCATATTCACTAGCTAAAAATGAAGAGAAATGACTTTTAGGATTAACTGGCAGAATTGGTGGATGAGATGGTAATTTAATAATATTACGATACAATGATTATCACAGTGTGCAATACTAAGCATTTTTTTCTAGAAATCTAATTAGACAAAAAAGCACAAGCTACACTTAAAAATATTATCACAATTATGAGTCAAAAAAGTTTCACATACGGGACTAAATCAGATTAAGCAAGACTATCCATGCTCTGGTTGTAATAAAACATGCTTCTAACTGCATATGTAGAATCGTCAGAATACATACTGACAATACCGCAGTATGCTTAGGAAAAAACACATTGAGACAAACTGTGATTAAGGGCTGAGTGATATATTAAATAAACTTGACTAAATTAAACTTGCACCATGACTTCTTCTACATATGACCGTAGTAAATGATCATATAGCAAACATCTTGTACAAATAACGCATAAATGTTTAAGACGCCTGTATCAAAAGCCTGTGTGTGCAATGTCCTGATTCGAATATATATTGTTTTGTTTAATTTACCTTTATTTTAATTTCTGCCCTTTTTGCATAAAAGGTTAGAAACTGTTCCAATACAAAACACTAATGATCATGTACATGTTTAATGCAGACATGTTAAACTGACTACTAATATCATCATTCTGGTGTGACCGTGTGCATCAAAGGGTTAAATTAGGTATTTATGAAGTGGTTTAGACAAGATTTAAAAATACTGAGATATATTTTATTCACACATATATATTTCACAATATAACCTAAAAACACTGGGATTTTGTTTATTGGCTACATCTCTCAGCCCTGTTGTGACACAACAACAGCTACAGCAGATTGAAATACACAAGTCAAATTTTGGACTGACTAAAACTCAAAACTAAGTACTTAGTACTCAAATACTCAGACTGTATTAGGTCGCATAAAAATAAATAAAGAGAACAACTTCACTTCTTCAGCAGCACCACAAATCATCTACAGCAGCTATGACCATCAGAACCAAGTGATAAGGGCCTAGGTTTCAACAAAAGACGCACCTTTAATGTGTCAAACTGATGTAAAAGAACTGTCAAAAAGCATAAGACTCAGCCACAGGATCATCTCAGTGTGTTTTTAACACGTAACCCATTAGCAGCTGCTCAAAACCAAGAGCAAGGCATAAGCAACATGAAGTGAATGAAATATAATCCTTATTATTTCTTACATCTTCCCAGCCACTCCCTGCTGTGTAGGAGATGACATCCAGAAAAGGATTGGCCAAGTAGCCGTCATTGTTGAAGGAGTAGTCCCTCCCACCCAAGGTAATGTTACTGAAGTATCTGCAAATTAAGAAGAGAGAGGCAGAATTACTGAAAAGGTGACATTTTCTATAATCACCTCAATCATCTTTTCATGTCAAATCCAACATGTGTCATTATTCCACCGAGTCTAAGCTTTTGTTTTCCAGCTGATCTGGAGATGTGTCCAGCCAGGTGAAGCTTTTAAAAGCAGCAAAGCCGTAGATTCCATAAATACTCTTTGCTGTTATCTGTATTTGAAAGACTATTTTTATGCATCAGCAAATCATCACAGAGTACAGAGCAAAATACTGCACTGGAGTCACCTTTTCTCATCTCAAGCTTTATTTAAACTCTTCCCTAATTTTGTTTCTCCTCATTGAGTGCTGGCTCTATTAGAACTCTGCTGTTTCTCCCCTTTCTACCTCTGTGACCTGTTTGAACATCAGGGAGTACTGGTCTCTCTTAGGGAGAGAGCAGAGGACGTACCGGCCCCATGGGTACGCTGTGTTCACTCTAATTACTGGATATGCCATACAGGGTAAACTCATTTATTATAAATGCAACAAACCTATAAAAGTGAATGCTAAAACATAACCTAGAGCTAAATGAGATGATCTTTGAACACAGAGCCTGAAGACAGTGCAGGCCAAGGAAGTGAGGTGCCTGGCAGGGAAGAGTTCAACCATTTAACATCGTCCCATGGTTTTCATTTAAAATATATTTTAACACATTACAGACACTTCAGTAATTACAGTAAAGACTAGGCTGATTTGGTTTAACCTGTTAAACTACAAGTGTACCAAAGAAATACATATATTATCCTTTGTGCCTATTAAACAGTAATGAAAGAATCATTGAGCAAATACTACGAAACGAATACAGATTCCCTAGCTATGTGAACATTGAATGGAAGTGTGGACTCACAAACAGAGATAAAGGGGTTAAAGGGATAATTCAGCCAAAAATACCAGCCTGGCCAACAATGAATGGAAGTTTTCAGGGCATAAATCCCAGCAGTTAACATAGCTTTTGTGCCTTGCCAGCTTCCATTCATTGTTACCACATTAGCATTCCTGGCTGAACTATACCTTTAAGAGATACACCTTCCTGCTCTAGGCACAGCTTTTCAGTTGTGATTATCGGTGCTTGGGGAAGAGCCAATGTAGGCTCCTGTGTGTTCCTGCTGCAGTGCTTTCTAAAACTTTCTAAGGCTGGCTTTACATGCTGAAACTTTAATGCAACTTCAGTGGCTTAAAACCTAAATAAAAATTAATTTCACTTGCATTGAATGAAGTAAACATGAAACTTAATAATATTAATATTCAGTCACAACAGCATTGGTTAATATTCAGCAATACAATAAGTTCAACTGTGAAGTTTTATGAAGCAGCCAATCAAAACACAGATAATGTAGCATGTCATTATGTCAAACAACAATGTGTCAACCAACTGATTTCAAATGGCACATTATGGTCAAGAGAATAAAACAGAAAACGTTCTCTTAAAGAGCCTTACTTCATCCTTCCCCGAATCTTCTGCGTCCTGTTGCCATCCATCTGGCAGTTGGTGACAAAGTGTGGCCCACCAGTGGCCCCATAGTCTTTGCGTAAGGCCACGGCCCCATGGGTCAGGACAGACACCCCGCGGGCGATGCGACGGCGTGGCTCATCTCTCCAGCCTTGAGGCCGCACAGCAAACAAGCGGTTGGGCAGCCCATTTAGGCCCAGCTCAGACAGAGCTGAACCCACCGCAAACCAAATGTGAGAGGGACCCGCCTGACCTGCAGCCCATGCAGCATGAAACACCTGCTCAGCTTCCTCCTGAGAACAGTACAGCAGGCGCACCTGGGAGAGAGAGTAAGAGAGAGAGAGTAAGAGAGAAAGAGAGAGAGAGAAAGAGAGAGAGAGTGATGGAGAGAAAAGTGAATAAGAGAGTGAGAGTGAGAGAGAGTAAGAGAGCGAGAGAGCAAGAGAGAGAAGGAGGGAGAGAGAGAGAGAGAGAGAGAAGAGAGAGAGAAGGAGGAAGCGAGAGAGAGAGATTAAAACTGTAAGAGAGACAGAAGGGCAGACAGGTGACAGGAACAGAAAGAAAATACAGAGCATCGAGAAAAAGACAAGTTGAGCAGGGAGCATAAAGACCAGAAACAGGACAGAAAGCGAAATGTGTAGAAAGATTGGGAAAGAGAGAAGACCCAAATATCAGACAGAGTGCAGTAGGAAGAGGAGACAACATTTGCACACACTTCTCATAACTTTAGAGGAGACGAATAATTATGCTTATAAAGGGCGATGGCACATACCTGGGGAGAGAGCTGGTGAGAAAGAAAGGTGGATGGAGGAGAGGAAGAATGAGCCCAGTGGGGAATAAGAGGCAGGCAGAGTAAGTGGAAGAGCAAAAACAGGGAGGGTAGAACAGAGACAAAGGGATCTGGACTATTTATCCTTTATTGAGATTAGAACTATAGGGCCTAAAAGAAATAGCCATGCACAGTTCCTCACAAAGAAATGGGAGAGATGAGAGAGAGGGAGAGATGTGAAGAGGATTGGGAGAGAGAGAATATGTGATATATATGAGACATATATAACCTTAGTTTAAGGAAACAAAGTATTTTTTAAAGTATATTTATTTTAACAAAACATCATGATTATGTGCACTAGGGGTGTAAGAAAGATGTAACAGCCTGCTGAAACGTATCAAACTGTACTGTATAGTACTGTGTTGCTAGCTTGTTAGTTTGCTGTTACTGTGTAAGATGTCATTAATTGGGTGGTCATTACCTTCAAATTTTATATAGTCATTAATTTATAGAAAACTGAATAGTTTGTGGGGTAGCACGGTGGTGAAGTGGTTAGTGCTGTCATATCACAACAAGAAGGTGATCCCCGGGTCGGCCACGGGTGCCTTTATGTGTGGAGTTTGCAAGCTCGTGAGATTGCGTGGGTTTCCTCCAGGTGCTCCGGTTTCCTCCCACTGTCCAAAGGTTTGCAATAGGTTGTTTGGATGCTCTAAATTGCCCATAGGTGTGAGAGTGTGTGTGAGTGGTTGTCTGTCTCTGCTTTCCCATGTGCTGGGTTGGCCTCCTGTCCTGGGTGTACCCTGCCTTTGGCCCATAGTCAACTAGGATGGGTACAGCTTCCCCACGGCTCAAAATGGAAGAAGCGGTTTGGAAAATGAATGAATGAATGAATGAATGAATGAATAGTTCGTAACTATGATTTAAATATTTGCATATATTACCTTTTATTACTGGTGCCTTTTACTGTAAGTAATGTGTTAATGCCACCAGAAGGTGGTGGTAATGCACAGAAAAGCTGTTTGTCAACCACCATTAAGTAACAAAATAAGAGAAATCCACTGCTTTCAGTTGTCTGTACAACGTGTCACTGTGAGATTAGAAGCTACTAAACAAACAGAAGAAACATGTGAAGGCAAAGACTTCTACAGCCATTAAATATAAAAGAATTGTGAAAAGCCAGAATTGGTCTCTCTCTCTTTTTGTTTGCATGCAGGGCGAACAAACTTCAAAGAATGGTTGAATAGTCCCCTATGAAAACTGAATACTCGTTTTTTCTTTGGAATGCCCATTCCTACTTTCTACTGCTAACAGAACAGTCAGAATGGATCAGGCTTAACTCCACTGTGCCATTCTAACATCCTATATGTTGTCATTTATAATGTGTAATGTTAAACTGAAAAATAAATCAACACCCCCATATCATACTGAAACAGAAGAATTCTGTCAGCTGTTATACTCATGGTATGTATGCGTGTATTTGTGCATTGGGTGATGGGACTACACAAGGGTGTAATTGAGCAGGACCACTGGCTGGTTTTGGCTGCCAAAGGGGCAAGCAGGTCTCCTAGCTGAGGCTAATGCACAAGGCTGCAGTGCCACAGGCTCCGAGTTATATTAACACTGACACCAGTGTACTGGGACCCACACGGTACAATAACAAACCCCCAGCACACACACACACACAAAATAACAACCTACAGCCAGGGAGAGGCAAAGGACAGCCTGAGACACACATACACAGAAAAAGGAAGCAGAGAGGGAGAGGATGAGAGAGAGGAGAATGAACTCAAAAAAGGAAACAGAGAGGTCAGAGAGGGAAAGGGCAAAACAAGCAGGCATGGAGAATGGGAATAGAATGAAAGAATGGATGAGGAAGAAAAGAAATTAGAGGAAATGAGAACTGCAGAATGGGAGAAGTGTAGGGGAGATGGAGTGTCAAAAGGAGACACGATGGGAGATGAAGGTGAGACTATGTAAAAGAGAACGAGTGATAGTCAAAAGGAGAGGGGGCACGGGGAAGAGAAAATGGACAAGAACGAGTCATAAGGAGAGAAATAATGGACAGATCAATGGCAGAGGAGGGAAAGAAGAGGAGGGAGTGAATAAGTGTGGTGAGCAAGTGAGTGAGTGAGTGATAGAGTGAGTGAGCGACAGAAGGTAACACATCTCTCAACTGTTCACACCTGCGCCTCATTCTCTTTCAGCAGCCTACGTGTGCGGGATCCACCTGGATCATCAGTTAAATTCAGCATCACTACACTCTTCTTCTCCCAGCCGATAAAGGAGCCGTCTGTCAAACCTTCCACAACAGACAGGAAGTCCTGGTAGCCATGGTGACGTGTGGAGACCACAGAGAAAGCCGTCCAGTCATACTCCTCCAGCACCTCGAAGATCACTTCCAACTGAAGAGCAGTCGAAGTGCTGAACTGCAGGAAGATAGAACCCGTCTCCTACAAACAGGGGTGAGTGAAATTGGCAAAAATTATATTAACTGTATCATTGTATAGAAAACATTATACACACGCCGGTATACACTCCTATAGAAACATGAAAGACCCTTTAAACTAGGGTTGCACTTGAGACACGCCTTACAGTATTTTAAAACACGCTGATGAATCATGAATGTGATATGACTGCAGATTGGCCTGCGTTATTATTTACATCTAAATAATAAACTTGTGGGCTCCCAAATGGCACAACTGTCTAAGCGTTGGCTATAATGAGATCGTGAGGTCAGTCCCTGGTAATCCTACAGCCATCCGTGGCTGGGAGTCCAAGACAGCACATTTGGCTTGGCTCTCGCTGCGTGGGTAGGATGCCCTCCCTCTCCCCTATCATTTAAAGCGCAATGCTAGTCAGTATGATTTTAGAGCACATACATGAGCTGCCTTTGTAGTTTTGATCAACTGCCATTAAAACAATATATTGATATATCATTCCAATCAATATGCCACCCACTAGTACCTGCAAAATGAATAAAAGGGGGTAGATGCCTACATTTCCCATGCCTGTGTTCCATAAGTCTATTTGTTTCCTCTCTAAGGCAGCATGGGAATTGAATTTCTTATGAAGTGTTTCTTAACATGACAGCAGCTCCGATTAACTGCAGGGTGATTGAGCCTCCTGCAGAGTAATTAAGGGGGAAAAACGACTTTTCCCATGACTGCTGTCTCTTCATTCTCAGTGTGCATCATCATGGGAATCAAATTTCTTATGAAGTGTTTCTTAAATGGGTGGCCACTGCAGCAACTAGAGGCGAGAGGCGGCGATGAGGGAAATATAGCTGCAAATGGGTCTCGTACCGCCGCTGGGGGCACGTCACACACAGATTTAAATATCATTTGGGGAGACGGTGCCAGGTTTCTGTTAGTGACACAGCTTCAAAGCAACATCAAAGAGATCTGCTATCTCTCTGGAGTAAATAGTTTTAAAAGAGATATTTGTAAATGCAAATGGTCCAGTGTCTTCTGGCTTTGTTGGGACTCATTTTGTTTTGTCCATGATAAACAATGTTTGCCACAGCTCGATGCCATGAACTCGAAATGAAAGTTTCCCACTAAAAACATGACTGGAGCAGATTACAACCACCAAGGAAACAAAGAAACGAATCATACAGCCACAAAGATGCTTGACCTCTAGCCCTGCTATTTATCCATGTGGGTGTGCTAGTAATGCTAGTACTTCCTAAATATATCACCCATCCCAGATCACTCCCTTAAGGAGGCAACAGTAGCTTCATCTGTGCCCATTCTCCAGCTACTCTAGGCAGTATCTCTAACAAACAATGCCTAAGAATTCAGAGCAGAAGCGCACAAACCAGCTAATAAGCTCCAGAGCTCATTAACCCTACTTGCCGAAGGGTGAAGAGATGTTTTTGAGACACTTTCTTGGCAAGACTTACATTCCTTTCCTCCTGGGACTCCCTGGCGCCCGTCAAAGACATCTATCATATACAAGCAATGTTAAGCGTTTGAACAACGGTACAGTGTTCACAAGGGCTTGCACTTAGTTCCTCATCAAATTTTTATTGCCTTTAAAAAAAATATATCTGACTGCTTCGGCACTCCAGCACGGCAAATGGATGTGGTCATGCACTGGAAATATGTTTCAATGTTAACACTAATAAGGTTCAGCTATCTGGCCAGATACATTAGTAGGTCACAGTCATGGACCCAATTCCATTTTAATTAATACAGACGACTTCAGCTAAAAACCACTCCATTCAAGACCAATGTGCATTATTACGAGACGTTGATTTTCATTTCAAATTCTAAATGGACTCATCTAAACTAATCCCATCATCTCATCTTGCTGACAGCATCGTCTTAGCCATTAGCTGAGCCGTAATCCTCGTCATACCTGTGGCACCCTGCCCAAGCTCGCTCCCCCTCCCACAGCCACGATGGGCAGTCCAGTCTGGGCCGAGACGAATTCCAGCATGGGAGCCAACGGGCCAGAAGCCAGCGGGAGGGGCCTTTCGTCCTCATAAACCAGCCCTTGCAAGGGCCTGGCTGCCAGCAGGTCACACAGTTGGGAGAGCAGCGTCCTGGGACTGCTGTCATTCACCTGCAGCCAATTCAGATTCCATTCAGATCAGTGCTGAAATCACTTTTCATTCACTTCAATTAATCACATTTCTAAACAAACTGGTGCTCAAGTTATTTATCGGGTTTTAAATCTGGTTTTCCCGCTTACCCTAAAAGTAGCTGATCAACCAATACATGTTTGGTGTTTGCTTCTTTTGTTTTGCACTGGAACTTAAAAATTGACTTCACAGTGACTGTTACCAAAGCATGTATCTGTGGCATGGATTGGTCTAATACTAAAGCACTTATAGGCACATACTTGCGCTGGACCCAAATATTTTACTCTGATATTTATAGCAGAGCAGGTATTATGAGAACTGGATATTTGTTTTATTTTCCACTGTATACAAAATTATATGCATAAATACACACACAGGCTACTGTCACCACATTGTAAACAATAAAATCTTTTGTAATATGAATTAGTTACCAACAAAACTTTCACCATGGGCATGTTTGCTATCACGCTAAACAGAAAGGATAAATTATTAATTTTCTATCTTAAAATAAAAGAGTAAAATATATAATAGTCTAATAACATTAAAATCATAATAATTCTATACAATTATAGGCAATTTGTGCAGTAGCTGCATTTGTGCAGCCTGTAGTTGTTGGTCCTTTTCTTACCATCTCGGTCATGGCCACAACAGATTTTATACTTGATTAATAAGCTCCATAAGTTCATCACTTATGGTCAGCGTGAGCTGTGCTGTCCATCAACTTTGTACTAGTAAGCCAAGCTGACATAAATTAAAAAAACACAAATGTCGCTGACGAATAAAACATGAACTCTTGAAAGCCACCCCATCAATAATTGTGGCTGCACTGAGAGGGACGTACTTCATGGCCAGCCATATTGCTGTACTGTCACTGTCACTACTGGTAAGAACTAAATCTACATAAGAGCATTTGCCTTCTAGGAGGAGAGGCTACAGCTAAAAAGCTCAGGCCTCCCACAGATTCAGTGTTTTTATTATATGGTCATTTGGGAACATGCACTCTATTTACCTATAACATCATATTAGCCCTACCTGGGTTTGTGACTGGGTTGTTGATCAGGAAATAATTTCAAAATACATTATGAAAAAAACTTTTCTGGAAATGGGGTTTGTACGTCTATATCATTGTTGCTATTTAGGTTAACATGAATCCTGCAAGATGCCTAAAAATGCTTTGGGGATGGGGGAACACATGCACTGAGCATGACTCGAAAACCCAGAAGTGCAGAAACAGCACAATAGCTCCAACAAATTTGAGATTTATATATATTTACATACACATGCACATAAATATTCACGGTCAATAGGGCTTGGCAAGTGGCATCATATTGCAATGCATTATGGGGAGGGACCACCATATTATGTTGCAACAAACCCAAACAAACAGAGACAAACTCCTACCGGAAGCAATGAAACACTGTACTTATAAATAAATTAAAGAGGAATGGATTCAAGACCCTGACACCTTACCTCCTCTCACCTTTCCCCATATTTTTACCTACTTGCCTAACACATTTAAAAAATATTTTTTAAAATCAGATATGTGTCTTTATGATACATGTACCGTTTAGCCTCAATCAGCTCAATCATCAATTCTTATTTCATTTAGGCCATTCACATGCAGTCAGCCTAGCTAATGCTCTAACATAGCCGTCTAGGATGCTCATCAGATAGCGTTAGTGGTTAGCCGCTCAGTGCTCAAATGATGTACAGGGCTCTAGATCATGACATCTGCATTTAACCCATCACATGTGCACACGTTCCCAAGGAGCAGTCTAATGGGATGGTACCGTGCTCAAGGGTACCTCAGTGGTACCTGAGTTGGGTCTTGAACCTGTGACCTGTTCAGGCAAGGTGCTAACCTCTAGACTGTAAGATGCCTGGGCTTCGGGGCTGTGTGGTCTCTGACTCTGGCTGCTCTGATTTATTCTGCTTGGCTTCATCTGTAGCTTTGCCCCTACTTTGAATACTATGTGGTTTATCAGCCAATTGATTAAGGGGCCGACTAGGAAAACTACCTGCACTCCTGATGGCTAGTCTGCTCCTGAAGGCAGGTAAAAATATTGGGAAACATGAGAGGAGGTGAGACGTCAGGGTCATGAATCCATTCCTCTCAGGGTAATTCATAAGGCTCAACTCCTCCGATAATTTTCAGTACAGATCCCTTTACTTCCAGTAGTTTGTCTCTGTACCGCCTCTGTACTTAAGCATGTTTAGCACGATTAGCAAAAGTCTGAAGGTTTGTTTCTTTGTACATTTTTTGTGTTGTACGTGTTGCTGCTTTTTGTTTGTTGGCACAAAATATGATGATCTCCCCATGTTGCATTGCAATGTCAAATTGCCAAGCCCCATTACTAACAAAACTTTGGAGCCCAAAAAATGGTATTTGGAACAGAGCTGGGGCATCACACCATATGGTTATAGTAGTAAAAGAGTCTATATTGCTGTAGTAGGAGAGAGAACTCTGGGCTGTTGATCTGGGTGGCTTCTAATTTAAGCTAGGAGGCCGAACTCCTCTCTGTTGAAGTGAGAGATAGACCCGAAGAACTGGGGTAGTGGTGGGGTGAGAGAACTCAAGAAATATAAGCCAGAAATAAAAATTTGCAGGGCACTGGTTTTATTAAGCAAGGTTGGTCGACCACATTTGGGGTAAGGGAGAAAAATGTGGAAATTATATTTTTGGT
This sequence comes from Arnoldichthys spilopterus, assembly GCA_037974385.1. Classification (NCBI taxonomy): domain Eukaryota; kingdom Metazoa; phylum Chordata; class Actinopteri; order Characiformes; family Lepidarchidae; genus Arnoldichthys; species Arnoldichthys spilopterus. The sequence continues at coordinate 542 of JBBPDA010151087.1, read as the reverse complement.
TGAACCACTGCAGTCCAATATGGAAATCAGGCTGAAATGTCAGTTCAGATCAGATAAATGTGACTGTAATATATTTTACTCAGTATGTGAGAGTTGTAATGTTGACCATTCCGAACTTACCTGAAGCCAAATGACGTTAGCAGACCCCCACTGGGTGACGACACTCTCTCCGAAGCTGCTGTGCACTCGGCCAAAGCCCGGGTAGAGCACCCTGCCCCCGGCCGCCGCAGCCCCTGTGTCCCCCTGTGCCCCCCCAGAGCCTGCATGGATCACAGCAATGTTGAAGTGCATTGAGGCCACTGGGTCCCGCTCACGCTCGCGGGGGCGGAGCAAGAGGTGAGGGGAGGAGCCTGTTGGCCCCACCCACTCTACCAGAGCTAACAGGAGAGAGAGGGCAGGTACTGTGACCATGGCAACAGACAAGGAGGCCAGGGGAAGCGGCAGCAGAGGGCGCAAATAGAGAATACCTGAGAGAGAGAGAGAGAGAGGGAGAGAGAGAGAGAGGGAGAGAGAGAGGGGGGGTAGAGAGAGGGAAGGAAAGA
>JBBPDA010151053.1:0-19685 GCA_037974385.1 Arnoldichthys spilopterus | reverse complement strand
TGTCTCTCTCTCTTTCTGTCTCTCTCTCTTTCTGTCTCTCTCTCTTTCTGTCTCTCTCTCTTTCTGTCTCTCTCTCTCTCTCTGTCTCTCTCTCGCGCTCGCTCTCTTCTCTCTCGCTCTCTTTTCTCTCTCGCTCTCAAGTCAAGTAGGCTTTTGTCATTTCAACCATATACAGTTCACAGTACATGATGAAATGAAAAAAATAATTAAAATAAAAATGGCAAAAATGTAAAATAAAAAATATATATATTATACAATTATATAATTAAAAATAATTGTATATATATATGTGTGTGTGTGTGTGTGTGTGTGTGTGTGTGTGTGTGGTTTTTTATTATTATTTTATAAATACATATTTACAATAATTGCACAGGACTAGTGTTCTTGGACCGATACCTAGGCTTTGGGTCTATACTGAAGTACTGATCTGAGACCGGTGGTTTCCTAACTTCAACAAAATGTAACAAATACCTATATGATGATTAGCCTGGAAGTTCTCTTTGATCAACAGGAGCTGCTTGGCTAGTGGAGCCCAGGGCTGTAACCAAACCGGGTGAAATGGCATGTAGTCATTACGCTGCCCGTTGCTGGAACCAGCTCCCTGTGGAAATCAGATCCGCTCCCCAACTGTTGCCAATTTTTTTTAAAAGAAGCCTTATTTTTCCACAGCCTTCAGTTAAATAGAGGCTTCAAATTTATACACTGCTATCATGCACTTTTATATTCTTTAATGTATCTTTTTTCTTTTAATTTGAATTGTATCCCTTAATTATCTTTTATGCTCATTTTACCTCTGTTAAGCTCACTGAATGACCTGTATGATGTGCTGTGTAAATAAACGTACCTTGTCATATAAACCTATAAACTGAATCATTTATTAATAAAACAATAATCATGCACCAGCGACTTGGTCAAAAAAATCTCGAGCAAGAATAGCAGTTAGTCTGCGCATATATTATGAAACATTATGAAAGTGACTCATTACGTTGTGGTGCTTGAGTGTGTTCACAATGACAATGACCTGATCTAACCCTAGGTCCCAAAGTCAGCATCCTAACCACTAGGCCACCACTGCCCATACACATGTGGTGTGGTGTAACAGTTAGGGAGTCGCCCCTGTTACCTGAAGATTACGGGTTCAAATCCCAGACCGGTACAAGCACGACTGCGGTATCTATGAGCAAGATGCCGTCCTCAAGCGCTCAACCGGCGTGGTGCCTACGTCAGCTGCAAGCTGCTCCTACATAGATGGGTTAAATGCAGAGGTCGCATTTCGTTGGGGTGCACCGTATGTTGTGCTGTGTTCACAATGACTAATAGTCACTTGCATAGAATAACAGGGTTGAACAGATCAGCCCCATGGATCAGCCCAGTGTTACTGATACCTCGATTCAGATTGTTGTGCCAATATCAGACCGATATCTGATCTCCGTATCCAATTGGTGCGTCCCTACCTTTGATCCCCGGAAGTGCCTGTTGGATAAGAGCTTTGAGACACTGCTCCTGTGTCACACAAGCAAGAGATTCTGCTTTAACATTTAACATCTTTTGTTTGTTGAGTCCAGTGTTCAAGCCCGTTGTATGTGCACGTCCATGCATTTGAGTTCTCACAGGCTGACATTAGGGCAAAGACACACTGCTTCTGTACTGAAGAGCTTCTTCCTTTTTTGCCAATACATTAAGTTTGAGTGGCATTTTACTGCATGTGACCTTTTTGTATATAATATTTAGTTTTAAATATTTTGAATTTTGAATTACTTTCTGTTTTCTGTTCCAAAGTAGTGTGAACTACATATTTAAAGTAGCTTTAGTTAACCAAGCTAAATCTCTTCCTATGGTTCCTTTACTGTAGTTTACGTTCTTCCAGGGTGATGTAGTTTACACAGCTATGATTTTTAAGTCACTTTCCCAGCGCTGGTTGTTTGTCTGAATGTTTGAGTTTAACGAGGCAGTTACTGAATAACACGCACTGAGAGGAGACTATGTAACACGCTCACACACACAGTGCATTCTCAGCCTCACAGATAATCCCATAACTGGAACCATCAACACTTAACTTATGGTATGAAAAGTGTTTGAGGAACGCTGTGGTTGTGAAGCTATGGGGATGCAAAACTTGATTTCGAAGTTTTATTTCTGTCTGTCTGTCTGTCTACATGAGTTTTTGATATTTAAAAAAAAAAGTAATTAGCACATAATTGTAAATAATTTTTAATGTTTTATTATTATTATATTATTATTATTATTATTATTACCAATATGTCCTAAGGGATGTATATATGTATAAGGGGTGTGTATATATATATATAGTTTTTAGCGACTATGAGCTACGAGAGTACACTGTGCACTGTGACTTGGGTAAATTCGTTCTCCGCCACTCACTGTAGAGATGAAGTCACAACAGCTAAGTTCACTAAATCTTCGGTTATAACCAACCAACCAACTCCGTAACCATAACACCATTTTTACTGAAATGTGGTGTAATGGTTAGGGATGATCGGTGTAATGATTTGCCCCTGTGACCTGAAGGTTGTGGGTTCAAATCCCAGACGATACAAGTACCACTGGGGTTCCCGTGAGCAAGTTAACATTCCCAAGCAGCGCTGCCCATGTCAGCTGCCCACTGCTCCTACACGGATGGGTTAAAAGCAGAGGTCACATTTCATTGTGGTGCCCTGTGTGCTGTGCTGTGGTGTGTTCACAATGACAAATAATCACTCTCATTTTAGGATTGTATTAATAGAAAAATTCTCTAAACTAGTTGTCCTAATATTGTAAAGATGGAGGAGCCCCTACTGCTGCCTTCTGTATAAATGCCATTTTATACTGCAGTTAATCTCTCAGAAAGAACATTGGAGGTTTTTCCTCACCGTCAAGGCAGTAGGTACACTAGGCCATCCAAGTCCATACCTGCCCTTTGTGGTGACCGTGTATATGGTGTCGTCTTAAGTCAGCATTGAAGTTTTCACATTCCATGATTTGAAATCACTGTATATCTTCATTGTGTAAATTGTGAAAATTATAGTTCTATAGCAATTAACTAATGTCCGACACATCTGTAGCATATTGACCAGTGTTTCCCCAGTGCTGCTCTTGAAGGCCCACTGCCCTGCACACTGTAGTGATTTCCCTGCTCCCAACACAACACATCCAGCTAATGGGCTCATTGACGACCCCTCACTGAGCTCAAATGGGTGTGTTAAAGCAGGGAAAGCACTAATTAGCAGAGCAGTGGCTCTGGGCGTGGAGCTATTTTGTAGTTTGTTTTATCTGTAAAGACTCAAGCAGTTTATGGGCAGTTGAAATGTTTTTGTATGTAACAGAGTTATTTTATTTTTGTTCCTGGGTACACTTTTAATTTCTTTCAATTCCAAGTGTGTTTTCTTAATCCCTCATGCCTAAAATAGAAAGTAGCTGCTGTTCCACAAAAACTTTGCTTCTGTGCTTAAGATAATGACCTTTTGAAATGCATTTGTTTCCAATAACATTCTCCATTCACTTCATATGCTAAGTAGACTTCCAGAATATTCTGGATCGGTGAGAACTGTCCAGAAGTTTCTAGAATTGTCCAGAACTTTCTAGAACTTTTTGGGACTGTCCAGAAAAGAAATTAGCCTGTTTTGCCACTGCAAATCCGAAACTTTTATGGGGCGTGGTTTGTGATGAATAGTGCTGTTTATAAATAGGGTTTAGACACAAGCAGTTAAGCTATAGCACTTTGAAGCCAGGAACCAAATATTATGTAACATTGTGTTATTGCAGATGTGGCATATAGGGATTAGGTTGAATAACCCCTATTTCTTTATTATTTCTTCAAAACGGGTGTGCTTTTATATAATGATCTTTGCCCCACAGTTTCCTGATATTGGAACAGGACTTGTGGTTCCTTTAATTTTAATTAATTTTTTTTTTTTAATTTAAATTCTTTGTCGTTGTGAACACACTCAAGCACCACAACGAAACACGACCTCTACATTTAACCCATCCCATGTGCACACGTGGAGCAGTGGGCAACTACCAACAGCACCTGGGGAGCAGTGTAGTGGGACGATACCTTGCTCAAGGGTAGTGCCCGGGACTGGGACTCGAACCTGCGACCTTCAGGTCTCAAAGGCAGAGTCCTAACCACTAGGCCACCTCTGCCCTTTGAATGTCATGCAAACTTCCAGGAACACTATGGGCACTATTTTACACCATCAGAAAGAGCGGCAGAAGTTAGTTTAGTAGGTTATTCTGTTTTATTCCTTTAGGTCACATACTATCTGCAGGTTTTGAAAAAGATTGTGTGCATTTCCCGCTTGTAGGGGTGGTGCTTTTTAGATGAGGTGTTGCTGGGCGCATTGCCATTTTGGGCAAGTGAAATGATGTTGAAATCCCAAATTACGATGTTGAGATGTTTACCAGGCTAGATATCTGGTTGGAGTTGATGACTAGTCTTTGTAGTGTTAGATTGTTGATGGTCTTTCAAACATCAAAACAGACTTAAAATTGTGTAGTGTGAACGAGACATTAGACTCATTAACACTGGTCACTTCATGCCTCTTAATGATCAGGATTATGTCCGGATAAGGCCAAGCCACATAAAACTAGAGGTGTAAACACACCAAAGACACATTTAAGACAGATATAAATCTGATCGCTTAAACCGCTTCAGAATGTGGTCTGAGATGCATCTGAGTCACATGTTTTACAACGTTTGGCCACCGAAACCCCTCTCAGTACTGTCTCAGTACCGTTTTTCTCTGCTGTTCTGCTTATAGGAGATACCGCTTTATAGCCTGCTGCCACTTAATATGGGCATTGCTGCTCCTTGTTCATCTGCTGGTGTGAATTCCTTTGAATATAAATCCATAGGCCACTTTACATGAGCCAATTAGCTTCAAAATAGTGACAGTATGGTTAAAAATGACCTTGACTTGTTATTTACTATATTGTTACAATACACTGTGTTCTTTACTAGGTTCACAATGGAAATAATATGGGAGGATGAGTGTTCTTAACCACTGACTTTTTGTTTACACTGAGTAAGTTTTTTGAATGGAACAGAAAATTGAGGAGTGCCACAGGTGACTGGCTGTCATACGAGTGGAGTGTCATTACTTGCCACATAGTGGTAGTTGGATTTCACTCTGACTAGCTGCAGACGGAAATCTGAATAGGATACAATCCACATAGTAGTCCTATGAAACGACCATGTGTAAATGGGGTCTAGGTATTTTGCATTTTGTGCACTATTACCAAAAAAAATGTGGATCATCATTTGCATTTACTACTACTTTGATGTGTGCATGTCTAAGATTGTAAAAGAGGCATCACAATAATAAAACCTTAGCTTTGGCAATAAAATATTAATTATAATAATACTATAGATGATGGTTATGTAGTGTTATGTACCAAAACATTCACAATTATGAGTGGCAATTGCCACAGAGGTGATATGATGCTATCATTATACCACGATGCAGTATTTTTGAAATTCTTCAACTTGAAAGCAGACCGCGCATTGCGTATAGGGTCTCTTGACTTCCTTACCCTTTTCTGCTGTGATGCCAGTGAACCTTTGTTCTCTTCCGCCACCTTGTGGACTTCAGAAGCAATGTTGGCGTTGGCGTATGTACTATAATAAAAATATTTTTAATTGATTAAAACATTCTAAAATTATATTAAATATCAGTGCTTGGCAACTTGTATATCAATATAATATGCTGAAAAATACTACGATACTATAAGTTATACATTTTCCCCCAATTCGACTGTTTTCCAGCTTCTCTTTGTGTTTTGGGTTAAACAGGCAGTTACTGTACCTTTAAGACTGATATGTGTAAATGGTCTCCCTTCTGCTTTTCCACCTAATGCGTTATGCCTCATTTGAAAGGAGCCCCACTGGCCCTTGATGGATGAGCATTGTGACCATTTCTGCATAGCTTAAGCATGAATGGGTTGGGGTAAAACTGCTGTAGTTTGTATATATGTGAAAATGTTGGTATTTATATATGGACACTCTAAAAAAATATTTTTTGAAAATTATGTTCTGTGTCAAGTTATTTAAAATAAGGGAAGAAAATCTATTTTCTAAAGTGGGAATAGCTCCCCTAACAAATTTTTGCATAAGTCAAAATGAACAAAGTTGGTTTTTCATCTTAAAAAATTATAAAGAGTTTTAACAAAGTTACTGATGCTAATGAATAAGTCTTAGTAAAACGACGGCTTCTGTCACTATTTTAAAACCACACTGTAGAAAAAACACCAAACTCCCGTACTGGGTCTGAACACACGGTGATGGTTAATCCTAATGCCAAATGTATGTTGTACAAAACTATGCATTGGGGCCTGACTGATGAGAAAATGTGGCTGCTGCCTAGATTGGTTTGTTTGTTAGAGTTATACATGTGCAGTATTTAGTAAAATGTAATCTCTGCATTTCACCCTTCCGAGGCTAACTGGTTCCAGGAACTGAACCAGGGACATTGTGAACACTCACTCTCAAGCAGCAAAATGCGACCTCTGCTTTTAACCCATCACACGTGGAGCAGCAGGCAGCGATCAACAGCAGCGTAGTGGGACGGTACCTTGCTCAAGGGTACCTCCATAGTGCCCGGGCCGGGACTCGAACCTGTGACCTTTAGGTCTCAAAGGCAGCGTCCTAACCACTAGGCCACCACTGCCGACTTCCTGCATGTGTGTGAGGTTGTAGGAACTCAATTTTCTGTCCCAGTATTTCCACTATTTGTACAGTAGGTGTATGATCCACTACAAAATGATGTAGTGAGGTTACTGACTTCAGCTCATCATTGCTTTGTGCATGGCAAAGAAGGACCACATAAATGACCGGTAAAAACCTCCTGCCAGCACTGTTTTGATTCCTAACCGAGCAGAACAGGGAGTTTTTGCTTTAATGTGTGAAAATGTCCCAGAAAGCATGGAAATGGTGATTTGTGGCCTGAATAGGTCTCTTAGTGTTTCTTCATGCCAGTGGTTGGATGTTTTTGGGCTCTGTCACTCCTGTGAAGTGTTAATGTGGGTACCGGCTTTAAAATCATTAATGGATGTGTGTTTGTGTTTGATCTGTTTATTGCTCTCACTGGTTGGACCTAATGGGTCATGAAGATCAGGCGTAATGGTGCCAGTTTGATTACTGGTTTATCTTTGTTTTCTAACATGCAGGGCTTTGTGTCCTTGCTGTTGAGCTTGGTTTGTTTGATCAGTTTTAACTGAAATCGAATGTGTGATCGTTTTAACATCGCTGGGGTTGACTTTATGGTGGCTAGTAGAGATGCTGCTGCTTTTTTCCACATATTAAACTTATCATGTGTTGTTCATTTTTAAGAGTCTGTTATATTTTTGAGATTATTGATGGGTTGTGTCTTTATCTTCTTATCTTCATGTGCAATTTAACCATATAGTGAGAGTCCGGTTCTGTCAAAACATCCGTCCAGTCAGTGGAATCTGTGGCCGTTCTGCAAGTGGTGATCTGTTTATTTATATCTTGATGGTGTACAGTGGGGGTGCAATATGACTGTGTGTTGGCGTTATGAGGACCTCTTAAATAAACTTGGGTGGCATGGGGAGGGTAATCGAAGGCCTCTTTTAAAAAAAAAAAAAAAAAACTGTATTGGATATTTTAAAGTTTTTTCCTGTCATTTTGCTATGCAAGTTTTTTTTTGGTAAAATATGTGACGTGCTAGTGTATATTTATTTAAAAGTCTATAATGTTTTGTAAAATGTTGAAAACAATGATTAATAAATAAAAAAAATAGCAAAACCAATTATTTTGCGCCAATGTCAACACTCAAATGTGCGGAAGTGTGCTTTTCAGTTTGCACAGATTCTGGTTTTACCTAAGAACAAACCCCAAATGTATTAACTGGATCTGGATTGTGTGAGTATCTTATCTTTCTATGTTCTGAGCGTTTCCTTTAGGGAAGTCTGTTGAAATGCAGTGCTATCGACTCCAAATCATCAAAGGAAAGAATGGGAGTTAGCTAATGAATGTAGTTTTACCAGTCAGGCTCCGTTTCACACCAGTGTGCAGCAGATGGCCACCCCGAATCCACAGACTACTGCATACACAGACAAGCCACAAAAACCAAGTACAGAACAGTGGAATTGTTTTTGGTAAATGCAGTGTACGTATGTGTGTGAGGTGGACTAGACAATGGAGTTAGAACATCTTTAACACGTTCCAGGTATCCAGTATTCAGTACCTACCAAAAATGATCCAAGGAAGGACGACTGGTTAATCGGCTGTGGGTTTATGGGCCCCCGTGGCTCACTGATGCATGTGGGGAGTAAAGGCCTGATCTCTGATTTCACAACTGTTTGATTCAATTATGTTTTTTAGGAATGAATACAGTGACCATTGCAGCAGCCATCAATTGTTCAATCATTGTCAAAATGCAGCAGATTGTGTGAAATTATCGCATCGAAATTATAATTTCACACAATCTGCAACATTTTCATGAACAAACAATTTATAATGTGAAAATTTGATCATTAAAGGTAGCGGTCTAGTGGAGGTCTAGTTGTTAGGACAATGCCTTTGGAACCTGAAGGTCGCATGTTCGAGTCCCAGCCCGGGCACTACTGAGGTACCCTTGAGCAAGGTACAGTCCCACTGCTCCCCGAGCGCTGTTGGTAGCTGCCCGCTAGAGCTTTAATCAGGCCTTAAAAGTTAGGCCCTACAAGGCCTGAACCCGACAGAATTCGGCCCGACAAGTACATTTCGATTGACCGCTTTTTAAAAGCCTAAACCCATTTGTAGCCCGACATTATTTAAATGCGCACACGCACAGCTCTTCTGCCTTTTGTCAAGAATGAGTCATTGACACATTTTTAACATAATTTATTCATAGGACACTTGGAAGTTGGAACGAAGAAATAAAATAAGTCTGTTAACATTGTAACATCTCCGCGCTCTACACAGGCCTCGACGCTTACACAGCCTATACACAGGCCCACGCTCCAATAAAAATGAGTCTTTCTTAACAAATTAAATTAAGATAAATTCTATACTAAGATAGGTATTTGGCAATTACGAAATTAAGATAAAGGCTCTGCGGGATTTGCTTCACCACAAGCCGGCTTCAACGCAACAGTGAACAGCAGCTGAAATTTAATTTAAAAAAAAAAAACAGTGCAACATTAGCCTCCACACTCTGTCTACAATATGCATTTAAGACTCAATTAATATTTAGTTATAATTTGATCAGGCCTCGTGTTTTTGTGGAGGAAAACAATTGAATCCACTGTAGACGGCTTCAAGGCAGTGCTGCGCTCACTGATGGTGCGTCCAGCAACACTGACCACCCTTTTACTGCTGCTGCCAGTGGCCGGAATCCACAGTACTGACCTGGCTAATTTTGCGAGTTTTGGGGTGGATGGTTTGTTTATCTTCCTCCAGCCAAGAAAATCCATTTTATTTTCCATGAGAGCCCTTTCAATGTAGCGAGTGACCTCGTCATCTTCCCAGTCAGCTTGCTGTACATTTTCCCGCTCCTCAAAATGTGCTTTTTAGCATAAATTTTTGCATTCTCCTCGTGCCAATCGAAACAAATCACCTGACCGCTCCTTTACCACGCAAGCCAGAGCCCGAGCGGAGTCCGTCTAAAATGATAGAAATTAACCGTCGCGTCCCGTCGGGTTCGGGCAGAGATCTTCAGCTCTACTGCCCGCTGCTACACGTGTGCACGTGTGATGGGTTAAATGCAGAGGTCACATTTCATTGTGGTGCTCACTCATTTCATAGTGTGTTCACAATGACAAATGGTCACTTTCACTTCACTTCTCAGTACTAAACGCTGCACACAGGAAAACTGTGTAAAATTAATAAGGTGCACATGCATTAGTCACATCGATGCACCGTGCGCAGTTTTGGTCGATGCATCGATACAGAGCGATTCATTGCTGCACCCCAATAAGCAAAAGCAGATCACTGTTCACTTTTTTAATGTTAAAACTTAGTTTTAATGTCAGGAACAGTCTGTAGTTTAATTACACCCTGCATTCTAGTATCGCTCCAAATCATTTTATGCTGTAGTCTTGTACTAGACATCATTTTCGGACGTTTCGTTTATTTCTTCACTTCTCTAAGGCTGTTTGAAAGTATAGGCCCTGCTTTGTGATTTGGGTGGGCCCTGCTTTTGTAGGCTAGTCTAAATGAGGGCTTGTGTGCGAGTGCTTTTTGGTAGTGGTTTGTCTTAATAACTATGCCAGACTCCTCAGCGTAATTACTTTGTTTGTGTGCTGCGTTTGACCAGACTGTTTTTCCACCCAGCGGAGTGTGAGCCTGAATGTGCGGCTCCTTGTGTGCTTTACAGCTTCTCTGCCGAGTAGCCGAGATGCGACACAAAGCAGCTCAACATGTAATTAAACATATTTAAACCCGAGTGATTCACGTATGCAAGTGATTCATGCATGATTACGCACAAAGCAAAACCCTGACTCACATAAGCGGCCGCCCAATGAGAGGGATTTGGATGCTCGCTACACTTTTGGAAGAGTGAAGTCAGCGCCACACACAAACATTCACACACTGTTCATCTTATCAGCTACACTATAGGTGCACTTTGTAGTTCATCTGCTAGCCCCGTTTTCCATGTTCGTCAGTGGTCACCGCCCACAAGAGCAGCATAGCAGGTACAGTGTTGTTTGAGTGGTGGATTATGTGGCCACTGTGTTTAAAACCTGCAGCAGCACTGATATGTGATCTGCCCTGTGAAGAGCACATACATACACTAACCTGCCACTACAGTTTTAGTATCTGCTGTGCTGAGAATGTTCCACCGTCCAGTGAATACTTGATCGGTGGTAGGGTCGAACAATTAATAATTTTTAAATCAAAATCGCAATTTGAAAGAGTGTCTTTTTCACATTGCCAGGGTTGCAAGTTGCAAAATATGAATTTATATATTTTTTCCCACTCAGGACCTTTTTTCCACAATAAATAAATAATAATAAAAAAAAGTATGCGTGTGTATGTATGTATGTATGTATGTATGTATATAATATAAAAATTTTTATGCATTAAAATATAAATACTATTGATCAGTTGGGGGGGGTTATAAATTATATTTCTGTCCAAAATGTGACATGCAGTTGTACATTAAGTGTAGATAGACTGTAGGCAAAGGGGGAAATACTTGTGTCTTGTAAATGAGCAGCACTTTACATGACCGTATAATTATCCTTATATAAGTCAATTTGTTTTCCTTCCCTGGGAACTGTTCCCACATTAACTCTGTAACCGTCACTGTACATACAGGAAACATTGCACTGGAATCAGCCTTCATGCTGCTGCGATTCTGATGTGGGAAATTCCCTCCTCATTTTACAGGAAGTAGTCACACTGCAGGTAGAGTGGCCAGTAATGAAGTACACTGCCTGCTTCCGTAAGGCATTCTCAGGCCTTTTGGATGCTGTGCAAAATCTAAATAAAGACAATGTTATTTGCAAAGCATGTAAGCCCGTATTTAATTGAAAATAGTGCAAAGTCTGTATATCTCGCATTGAGACTGAGTTACTCTCTTTTAGAAAATGTTTTCTCTTTTTGTATTTGATGCTAGCAACACGTTTCAGAAAAGTCGGGGTGGGCATTTACCACTGTGTTGCATCACCTCCACTTTAACAGCAGTTTGTAAACTTTTGGGAACTGAGGAGACCAACTGCTGGAGTTCTGAAAAGGAAATGTTGTCCTGTTCTTGCCTAATGAAGAATTTCCACTGCTCAGCTGTTCAGGGTCTTGTTTTCAGTGGGTGACGGGTGTTTAGCACCTAAACTCTTCTTATAAAAACATGTACAGTGTTTGCATTGCCTTATTAAAATAAGGTGCTGGTACACCACTGCCATTTTCCATGCTTGTATTCGCAAACCTACTCTGCTCCACGATAGTAAAGCAAAGAGCATTGAGGTTAACTTTTGTTGTTCATGAAGCTTGAGCAGCATTTTAAGGTTACATGGGGTGAAATTGTAAATCTCAAATTATAATTTATTCTTATTATATCATTATAATTGAATCGTCTTTAAAAATAACTTATTCGTGTAAGATTTTATAGTAGAGTACTTTTAGAATCTTTGAAAATCAAAGGTATTGTTTATTATTTTGGTTTTTTAAAACATTTAAAACATTTTTAAATTAAGTGCATTTTTTTAAAAATTGGTTAGTAATTGATAATTACAGACCGTGTGCTGTAGTCTTCTTCAGATGCTGTGTATATTGATATACTCCTTCTCAGCATTGGTGGTCCAATGGTAGAATTGCCTTCCACGTGGGAGGCCTGAGTTCGTTTCCCGGCCACTGCACAGCATAACGTTTATATTTTTGTGGGCAGTGGAGGCCTAGTGGTTAGGACCTTGCCCTTAAAGGTCGCAGGATCAAGTCCTGGCCCCTACCCTTGAACAAGGTGCTCCCCGGGCACTGTCGATAGCTGCCTGCTGCTCCACGTGTGCACATGTGATGGGTTAAATGCAGAGGTCCCGTTTCATTGTGGTGCTTAAGTGTGTTCACAATGACATGGTTACTTTCACTTGAGCAGTCATTTCTAATCGTGATCTCAAGTAAGATTTTACAGTATCTCTCCTGACCGTTTCACGGTCTCCACATGCTCAGCTGTGAGTCCCTGTGTGCCTGGGTGTCACACGCTGCCTTGGCGGACAAATGCAGCCGAAAATTGCGTCCTGTTCCCTTGATTATTATCTGAAGGAACTATTCCATGGGGAGCATCACTAGCATGGGCTGGAGTAGAGGAGGATGTTATTTTTGGAAGCTGGTCTCTGCGGTGGCTCCGGTCATGCCCCTACTTGCCACACACTGACACTTTCCCCTTGGGATGCTGTCTGGATATAGCTCATTCAGTTCCTCATTCATTTTCATGCAGTGTTAGAGCAACAGAGCAGAGAACCCTGATGGAGTCACTGAGATCTAAAAAGGGATTTTGTATATACAGTATTGAATATGAGTGCGTATGCTGACCCCTGTCTGATGAGTCGGGTTTTCTTTTACTTCATGAGGACAGTCATGTGCGTGTGCCTTGCTCACCTGAAGAGATGTCACCAGGATGCGCTATAGGAAGAAGACAAACTGGTGGTGGCAGTTTGATCCTCTGGGCAATGTTCTGCTGGGAAACCTCGGGTGCTGGCATGGATGTGGATGTGCTGGACAAACGAATTCAATTTGTGCAACTCGCAGGATCTGAAGCTGATGTCCAATAGCACAGTACACATTTAGAAGCTACACGATGTTCATGCCTCAGTGGATCAGAGCTGTTTTTGGCAGCCTGAGGGGGACCTACCCAATTGTAGGAAGGTGGTTTTAAAGTTATGGCTGACTGGAAATGTCTGGAATTTGTAGATTTGTGGGAATTATTTGTATTATTATAAAAAAAATCACTGAACATGTTAAATTATTGTACTCAATCCGCATTTGTGTGCATTGTGGGCCATTTTTTTATGCACTCCCAAAATAAAAAAACGAAACCGTCTGCAAACACAGGCTTTCCTAAAATGCTGGTGGGGATTTGTAGCAGTTTTCTCTCCCTCAGTGGGGTTCTCAAACTGTTTGAACGCTAACAGCGCCTGTTTGTGGAGAATCTTTAGCCTGCGTGTGTGTGTGTGTGTGTGTGTGTGTAAAAGTGGCTATTTGTCATTGTAAACACACTCAGGCACCACAACGAAATGCAGCTTCTGCATTTAACCCATCACATCTGCACATGTGGAGCAGCGGGCAGCTATAAACAGTGCCCGGGGAGCAGTGTAGTGGGACGGTACCTTGTATAAGGGTACCTCAGTAGTGCCCGGGCCAGGACTCGAACCTGCGGCCTTCATGTCCCAAAGGCAGCGTCCTAACCACTAGGCCACCACTGCCGTGTGTGTGTGTGTTGCAAAACTTTCCATATTATTGTGATCTTGGTCTTTGCCGTACTGACTTTGCAAATGTGATTTTTATTTATTTATTTTGCTAAAAGTTTTTTAAACAACCTTTTGAGTTTTGATTAATCAAGATGTTCTTAATTAAAATGTAAATTGTTTTGTATTATATGTTGTAATATAATATAGGCACGTCTTTAACAGTGTTGCAGTGGTTTACTATTGCTTTAAATGAAGTGCAGTGTGTAACGGCTTGATCAAACTCTAGTCTTTTGTCCATACTGTGCTGCTGTGCAGTCATGGTGACTCTCTGAAGATCCTACTCTCTGATCGTGCTCTGTGTCTGATCTGCCCCCTGTGTAGATCCTTTCACCAGCTGAGTTTGCTGACAGTGGAACATCTCACCTGGCGATTTAAGACCTCCTTAACTAAACCACCGGTGAGTTCATTCACTTCGTGATTTGTTCATTCTCCCCTTTTTCTCACAAGGCCTTTCTGACTTTTGTGGGTCTGAATCATCTCGCAGCTTTTATAGGAATTCACATCTGTTTGAGCTTGCTATTGTATTGCGCCACTTGGACTTTCACTTTTGCTACGAGCAGCTTCTCCTCCCATCTGCCATTGTATCATCTGAAGCAGAGCAGTAAAAAAACATTATTAACATTATTTTCTTTTTGTTCAGACTGTAGTTTATGGAACATTACTGAGCTTGTAGCATTGTTGGCAGAAATGTTTCGAGCGTAGCAAAAATTCATATATTGTAGCCAGTGTTGAGAAGTTCACACTAAGATCTTTTATTTGTGGCATCTACATGGAATTGGTTTTCTCCACAATAATTTAACAGAGATTTTAGCACTGAAGTATCTTGTATATGTTGAAAATGGAAAGATAAGAAGCAGCACACACCCGATCTCGTGAATGCACGTGTGGTTGCTGCAACAAATTTTGAAAATGAAACCGAAATTATTTTAAAGTAAATGTATTTGCTCAAAACTTTTAAACATGTGATTTATTTCTTTTCGTTAATAGTTCATTTTGAAAAGTATAAGATAAAAGCACAGACATTGCTTTGGATTCATATACTTCATTCCGCAGCCGTTAAGATCTTAACTCGTTGCTTGCTTTGCATATGACTGTATAGCACCAAGCTAAACAACGTTTGGCACTTTTCTGACCTTTTCATTTTTAGGTATACTTTTCTTCACAATTGTTAAATTGTTTTTGTCTGCCTGATGTACCACAACCATCTGAACTTAACCTACTATAGGCAGTTGTTTGGTTTCACACAGTGGAGGGAGAATCCCTGACTACAACAGGGCTACTTGTGTGAAATGGGCTTTTTTTTGTCGTTGTTGTTGTTGTTGTTGTTGTGGTGAATGCTCTGCGCTTACCTATTTCTGTAACAGGCTGGTACTTTGCAGCAGTAGTTTCACTTTTAACCAGTTGCAACTTGCAAACAGGTACAGGAGTGCATTTGGTACATTGTTCTTCGTGGGCCACTCGCTGTTGTTTCAACTTTTCACTGTACACTTAAAACCTGTCCACTCTGCAGACATTTTAAAGAGAAAGTTAATATTTGTCATTGTGCACACATTCAAGCACCACAACGAAATGTGACTTCTGAGTTTAACCCATCACACGTGCACACGTGGAGCAGCAGGCAACTATGACAAGCGCCCAGGGAGCAGTGTAGTGGGACGGTACCTTGTGTGGGTCAGGACTTCAGCATGTGACCTTCTGTTCACAAGGTCCTAACCACTATGCCACCACTGCCCACTTGTCGGATGTGCGAACTTGCCGCACCGATGCTGGTTGTATCTATTTGTGGCACCTTGGCAACAGTGACACAGTGAAAAAACAAAGCACTGGAAGTGCAGCTGGCTTAAATTGCCTGCACTCGCAGGGCAGTGGTGGCCTAGTGGTTAGGACACTGCCTTTTGTGACCTGAAGGTCGCAGGTTTGAGTCCCGGCCCAGGCACTACTGAGGTACCCTTGAGCAAGGAACCGTCCCACTACACTGCTCCCCAGACGCTGTTGGTAGCTGCCCGATGCTCCACGTGTGATGGGTTAAATGCAGAGGTCACATTTCGTTGTGGTGCTTATGTGAGAAGTGAAAGTGACACAATAGTCATATATAAATATATTTTGGATTTGATTTCTCCTAGCTTGTTCAAAAGTGTGGTCTCATTGGTTAGCCCTGTTTGGGGTCTAACTTCTTTAGACGTTTTTTCTAACGTTTTGCAGGAGAGCTATGAGGTTAATGTAGGTAGTGAGTAAAGCAAATGTATATTTAAAGCACCCTTTATTGCCATCTATGCTATATGCAGTAAGATGAGAAGGCGAGGCTCCAGTTTTACATTAAACAGCAAAGTAAAAAGAGCAACATTTATATATACGGGCCTTAAAAATTTAAATCTAAACTAGTAGAATACACAGCGTGAAAATGTTCAAGTAACATTGTGCAAATGTTTCGTCAGCAGCCAAGTGGGGATTATAATTATCTATAGATACATGAGTGTAAAGTGCAGGTCTGTTACTGTAATATGCAGTGATCAGTAGTTCTGTGTAATGATGCCTATTATGCAATGCAGTAACAATGAATCGATTTGTATTGGCCAAAATGACCCACAATCCAATGTGGCCCACAAAAATTGGTGTGATTACTTCACTATTTTGTTTTGTACCTCATTTTCCTGTTTGCAGTGTTTTATACCGAGAAGCTGTTTCTGCTTATGATGACACTGCTGCATTTGACCTTCACGATCATATGAAATGTAATCATATTTCATACTAACTGCAGACCCCAGTATCCAATCGAATCACCTGAATTGCATCGCTGCAGATTTTAAGGTATTGTAAATGTGTCGGATCACTGGCTAAAATTATCCATGTAGGACTAAATGGTGAAGATACTTGCGGTTCACACCTGTAGTAATTTATAAGACATTAGTTTGTACAGATAGATGCAGGTAGAAGCATGTGCTTTCTTGACAGCATGTGCAGTGTGTGGAATTCAGTCTAATTGTGTTCTAGGCTATAGTTTCTAGTCTAATTATAGATGTTCTAGTCTTAATTATAGGCTGATTAGGTTTGGGCACAGCAACAGGCATCACGAAGCCCGAATTTTCACTATAGCTTTTTCATAGACAACAGTTTAATCACCTGATCTGACCGTAGTTGAATTCATTCGAGAGAACTGACCCCACTTAAGGAATGCAGTTTTAATTGGCCAACCATTTACATTTACATTAATTTATTTGACTGACACTTTTATCCAAAGCGACTTCCAAGACGTGGAGCAGTGTAGTGGGATGGTACCTTGCTCAAGGGTACCTCAGTAGTGCCTGGGCCAGGACTTGAACCTGTGACCTTTAGCAATGTCTTAACCACTAGGCCACCACATGCCACCAGTGCTCATAAGCTTCCATTACTTGTTAGCTGCATTAGGCAAACTAAGGAAGCAAACATCAGACATGTCTTGCTTAAGTGCCTGTGTTTGTGGTGGAAGAAATGTGCAAAACTGATTCCTTAGTGAACAGTCGCTTTAACTGTGGTGTGTTGGACAATCCCCCACTTTGCACAGACATTGCCACTGTGGTGTCACAGGTTCCGAACACGGCAGCAGCTGTTTGTGTTATTCGAGAAGCCAGTGATTCACATCAAATCCTCTTAGAGAAGAAGAGAAAACCTATCGAGTTGTGTTGCATAACCGCGTTACTGCCGAACGGCCAATTGTTCATATGGCCACTTATTGACGGCTGGTTAATTAGGTGTCGCCACACAAGAGCCGTGGTCATACCGCCTATAGCAGCTTGTAGTGCTGAAGCTTGGGCAAATACGTGTCGTCCAGGGGAGTAAAGTGTTGCTTAGCAACTGCTGCACACAGCGGGCAATAAAAGATCAACACCTAAACCATAACGAGAGACGTCATGATCTTTGGGTGGAGGACGTGTTCGGGGCACAGTGGGTATGTAAATGTGAGCCGGATAACTGGATCAAAGCTGGCATGCATGGGGAATCTGGCTGCATTTGGAAGGGAGTATGTGTATGTAAAGAAGACGTATGTCACTCACTCGCTGCCCTTGTCGAATGAACATTGAGGCAGCGCCGACATGTATGGTTTCCCTTTTGATTGCATGCCCATAATCCAGGCCTTTGTTTAGTGTAAATGTGTCGGACACGGATGTTTCTCACTGTCCGCTGCTCACCCATATCTCCTGTCCGCTCCATGTTGTGAAAACTTTGAGTGTGCCACCTGCAGATGCCTCAGCCAACCACTCACGGGCGAAGTTTATGAACTTCAACAGCTTTGTCAGGTAGTTGGTGGGACTGTGATAAAAGCATCAATGCATTGAAGGCAGCGATTGGGTTGCATTGATTTGGGAATGTTATTATGTTATAGAATTTGATTATGTACAATTATGGTAATGTATGCACATTGAAATGATGTTGGCTAATCAATAATAAGAATGCAGAAAACCTTTGTGAATATGATTTTTTAAATATAATTTTGAAGAATAGATTATTTAATCCGGGGGGGCATATCCAGCCCTGGAGGGCTGTTGTCCAGCACACTAGGAATTTTCCTGCTCAAACACACCTGGTTTATCTCACCTGTTCATTGTCAGGTTCAGTGATGTGTTTTAAGGAGGGGAAATATTAAACTGTGCTGGACACTGGACCTCCAAGATTGGAATCGGGCATCCCTGAATTAATCGAGTCGTGGTCAAATTTGAGATTACAGGATGAACCGAATAATTTTCTGCTGAATCAGTGCAGTAATTGCATCAGTTTGTTGTAAGGTCAGAGATTTGCCCCCCAGTAGTTAGTCTGTGCATATATTTGTATGCAGTGGTTTTGAAAAACTTTGTACCAAAACCCGAAGTAAAACCACATGCAGCTGTAAGGGGAAGCAGAAGAATGCAGTGACCTTGCCGAAGCTGAACAATAGGGCCACACTGAGGTGTAGTATTTGGACTTTGCCTGTGTTTTATGACTTGATGTTTTATGAAAGTGTCTCTCTCTCTCACTCTTTCTCCCTCTCTCCTTGACGAGTTTCCTGCTTTGTTGCCTAGCGATCCATAAACACAGATTTCGCTGTAGTTTCTGTGTGGTGTTTGCTTGGTTTGGTCAGTACCACACACACACACACACACACACACACACACACACACACACATATATATGTGTGACCCATAAAAATTGAATTGTGTTTATTCTACAGTTCATTTTCCTTAATTTTACAGTGAGCAGCGACGACACTGCTGTATTTGACATTTTTAATAATAAAATGTTCACATTATAATTTACTTGCATGTGTGAGTTCAAGAAAATGTAGCAGATTTTGTGAAATGTAATCATTTTCCATACTGATTGAAGACCCCAGTGTTGAACAGAGTCCGCCTTATCACTATAGTAATTTAAAATGTAAGCAGATTTCTGCATAAAATGATTCCATAATAATGCAGATACTGTACACACAAATGTTTTGTCGGTTTATTATAAAGGAAAAGTTTCAACGGTCAGAATAATGAACAGTCCTGTAGAAACTCATGGGGTTTGTCTGTGTTTACTGGTGTCTAGGTCTCTGGGACTATCTGGCCTCATTCACTGATCATTTTTACAAAGAAGTTATTTCTCAAAACCTACGTCCGTGTTTTTCATTAAGATTCTGACATTAACAAATGTTTTTTTTTACTTCGGATTTGTTCATGGATAAGAACAATCAATGCACACTCAAGCGCACAGGTGACTATTTGTCATTGTGAACACCCTCAAGCACCACAACGAAATGTGACCTCTGCATTTAACCCATCACACGTGCA
>JBBPDA010151026.1:0-19690 GCA_037974385.1 Arnoldichthys spilopterus | reverse complement strand
AAGGGTACCTCAGTAGTGCCTGAGACGGGACTTGAACCTGCGACCTTCAGGTCCCCAGCGCAATGTCCTAACCACTAGGCCACCACTTCCACAGATGCGTATGATGGTAATTGGGAATTCTGAATCACATGAACTCGAAGCTTCGAAAAACACGGTTTATTCCGTATTTTTGTCGTGTTGGGTCTTTTTAAAAACTCATGAGTTTTTTTATTGTTCTCCAAGAAACAAAGTCCGTCATTCCTTTCCTCCCGTTGTACATTGAGTGGCTGTAGGTCGTAAATGACAATTTCGAGTTCCGACGTACACCTGGACACACTAATGGGATGGGAAGAGGGACATGTTAGAACATGAGGCACGGGGCAAACATAGTGAAGCAAAGTCATAACAAGCTTAT
This sequence comes from Arnoldichthys spilopterus, assembly GCA_037974385.1. Lineage (NCBI taxonomy): Eukaryota > Metazoa > Chordata > Actinopteri > Characiformes > Lepidarchidae > Arnoldichthys > Arnoldichthys spilopterus. The sequence continues at coordinate 19,296 of JBBPDA010151026.1, read as the reverse complement.
TTTTTATCTTCATTTCATTAGCCACATCCCATGGTTCAGTCTTTGAAAGCAATGATGGGTTGTGGTTCATGTGGTTAATGAAATAAAGATAAAATAACAAGCTGGTTAACAATAACGGAAATGAATAAATAAATAATAAAATCAGGAGTTACAGAATAAAAGCAGAGGTAATAATTTATAATGCAGAACGCGGGGCTGAATTAAAATGCTTTAAGATGCTTTTTAAACTATTAGCTAAACTAATAAAATTTGGCGAAATTAACTGGAATATACGTCGTGTACATTGGCGCCATGTCCAGCTGCGGTAAAGTGAGCGGAAAGTGAAAGTAAAAGCTCGTGGCGTTGCCTGTTACACCCGCGCGATCAGATCAGGGAAGAGGAGTAAACTACAGCTGAAAAACCCCGTTCAGTCTTCTGTAAAACATAATCAGGTGAGTATGTCACTCACTTCTACGTGTTCGTTAGAAGGTGATGGAGGGGCTTCTGCTGCGTTACTCTTGACCCTTTTAGACCATTGGGGTGGGACGTCGGACGCGTGCTGCGTTTCATCCAAACCTCCGGTAAAACCAACCAGAATTTGGGCTAAATCCTGAAGGGAAGAGCTTATACTAATTTATCCTCTACTCTGAGCCGTTATACCTTTAATGATGATGGACACACACCATAAAATACTGTATCATCTTAAACAGGGGTCTCATGCACATGACACTTTCGATGTTAAATGGATCAAACAATTTTTTTAAAAATCTTACATTAGTTTAGAACTACATATGTAATTATATATTTTTTAAAGATTGGTGGCCGCAACTTTATACTCTTATGTGATTGCAAGAACGTACTCTAAAATTATCACATTTCCATAGAAAAAAATGCCTTTAGCATGGTCTCTGCTGTACAAACACAAAAACCTCTCTCCCCACAAATGTTTCATGTGGAATAATCTGCATATTACATTTAATAATAAATCCCTGTTCTTTCAAAAACACTTTGATAATGACATCATTTTAGTTGGTCAGTTTATTAAGGAGGATGGGCTGTTATTGAATTACTCTGAATTTCCTAATGCCTGCGGCATCCATGTTTTCCTAAAGGAGTTTGCTATGGTCGTAAATGCTTTTCCTCCTAGAATATCACTTCTTAAAGAACCAAAGAGACCAGTTTACTTACCATCAGTCAATCCTAAACTCACCCCAGTGGGTAAAATGTGCTAACATTTATTATTTCATAAAAGCATTATTAGTACTCATTTGATTGTTTTCTTTTGGCCTATTGTTGGTGGGAATTTAAATTGGGAAAACACTTGGACCCTGCCATACAAATATCCTTTTTTTAATAAGTTTCCTTCAGTATTCTGCATTGATTGCTCATTGTGTGAAGAGTGCTGTAAAACATTATTGCATCTGTTCTGGAAGTGGTCTTTTAAGGTTTTGGAGAAATGTTTCTCATTTCATCGTTGCCACTTTTGCCTCTGATTTCTGTCTTTTTTTGAAAAATGTACTGTTTGGTTTGCATGGTGACAGTAACAAGAAGTCTAAAATACTATATATAATATATTTGATCATAACTTTATCAAGGTTTCACATTCATAGATCATAATGTTCCTTCTTTAATATTATTTGAAAATGAACCTAAATGGTATATTAAAACACAAACAATAAAGCTACAAAATCTGTAAACTTCTGCTCCATGTTCATATTTTACAATGCACTCTGACATTATTGTTCTGTTATATGACTGTATTAATAAAGACTGTGTTATATGATTTGCTGTTACTGTACATTGAAAAAAAAGAGCTCTGAAAAAGTGTCAACGATTACTTACAAAAATTGGACAAATAAATGAGCCCAATCATATTTGGTCATAGGGCTTCCTGAAGTGCCTTATGCGCAGCCACATGTGCAGTAACTTTATCATCATTTGCACTATTGTTTCTTGTAGTGTAGTGTGTATTTAACTCCATGGTTCAGTGAACGGCAGCTGTTGGTCATAGAACAGAAGGACATGCATATTCATATGTATTAATCTGTAAATATGTTTAATAATAATAAAAATATAAATTAACATTTCCAGCACATTTAGCATCATGAACACAATCCCACAGTGTCTTTCCAGCTATAAAATACTGGAGCAGCAGATTTTGGAAAAAGATTGATTAGATAAATGTTTGGAAGATTTCATTATTCATTAGTTCATTATAATTATCCAGTAAAGAGTTTCACTGTGCAGTGTTTTCATTAAAAATGCAAATCATAAAAGCTGTACAACAACAGCTACTCAAACCACTCAGTTATTTATGATATGAAAAGTTTGATGTAATGTCATTCCTTGAAATACATGTGCTTATTATAATCCACACTAACAACTACGCATTATATCACTTTAGTTCCCCTGTTTATCCAAATGAACATATGCAGTGTCAAAATCATGCCTCTGGTTCAAATTGGACAGCAGAAATGGTGGTTTCCAAATTGGGTAAGGATATTTCTGTGAGGTCTGTCAACACAGCACATCAGCTGATCTGTAGGTCAAGTCAAATCCAGTGAAAATTTGGTGATGTTAGCAAACAAGTTTAGCTTTATAAAATAGCCATAGAATGATGTATCAGTGGAGGCCTAGTGGTTAGGACGTTGCCTTTGGGACCTAAAGGTCGCAGGTTCGTTTACCAGCCCGGGCACCACTGAGGTTCCCTTGAGCAAGGTACCGTCCCGCTACACTGCTCCCTAGGTGCTGTTGGTAGCTGCCTGCTGTTCCACATATGCACGTGTGTTGGGTTAAATGCAGAAGTCACATTTCGTTGTGGTGCTTGAGTGTGTTCACAATGACAAAACTAAAAAAATAGTCACTTTCACTGTTTCATAAAGCTGTTTACATAGTATATAGTTATAGTATATAGCGTTAGATATGTTTACATAGTATATTTTGATTAAAGAGCAATTATATTTGATTTTATTCTTTTAATTTTTATTCTATTTTGATTTTTAGTACTGTTCATTTACACTTAGTGCCTGTTACGTGTCTGTACCCCCAAAGTCCCCCCAATCCCCTTAGTTGTTTGCATTTTGCCCATCTTAATTTGAGGTGGGGAGATGGTCTGACCAATCAGGGACAAAGATGGTGCTTGCCTTGTCTCTAAACATTGTACAATTAAATATTTCTCACTTTTGATACCACTTACTCAGTCCCCATTCATCTGTTCATTTCTTACTGCCTCTGTTAACTCACCCCTAGACTACCAAGCCCAAAACAGGGGTTGTAACAGTGCCTCCTTGTTCTTTCTGTCTATCTGAGCTGCTGTAACCAACAATTTTCTTCCAGGATCAATGAAGTTTTCTAAATCTGAAATCTGAATCTAAATAAAGGGGATATGCAAGAAAGTGAAAGTAATTCTTGCTTCTCCTGAATAAAGATCTTCCACAGTGAGGAGCTTTCTGTGACGAGTCTGATTCTATATGAATGAATTCTCAGCTACTTACTGCAGTTCTTCACTGCTGCTGTTTCTATGATAAGTCCTTCCTTGCCTGGCTTGTTATTCTGGGATTTTGCTCAAGCAGTATTTAATTGATTTTGTACCTTGCTGAATATGTAAATGACCTGCATATCAGACATGTCCTCTGGTCTCACTGTCATTTTTCATAGTAAACACCAGAACAATCTCCAAAACACCATTTCACAGGGAAATTCCAATCGCTGTGGTGAAAATGATGCTGACACTGTGGATCAGCTCTATTTTGCATAAAAATAATGTTGATAACTCACATACAATTTAAAATGTTTTTTATCATTTGTTTTACTTTATTCAGATTTTCAGAAAGTTCTATTCAGGTTTTCAGAAAGTTCATATTTATATACTTTGTTTCACAGTTGAACTTTATAAGTCTCAGTGTGGGATGAAGGCAAGTGACATTTAAGACTATAAACATGTTAAAAAATAAGAACATCATTATGTTCAATACAATTTATTGTCTTGTGACAGTTGTTTAATTCTATTAATTTAGCACATCAGAATTAATTTATGAAAGTATTTTATCAAATAAAATAGCATGCACATTGATTGATGTATTATTCATTCATTATTTCATTGATTTTTTCTATTAATCATTATTCTAATCAAACTAATTCTTCCAGCATAGAATTTTGAACAGATGTTTACATTCAGAGCAGAAAAATACAATTCAAAACTAACAAACAAATATTATTTGGTCCTTTATATTAAAGTCTCCACAATTCCAAGTAAGCATTTTAAATGTGTAATCATTCAAATTATTTTGTATAATATCATACATGAAAACATGAAAACAAATAACAGACATAAAAAGCCAAACTGTAAAAGTTATATGTAAATTAATGTGAATATCCCTCAGTCTAACGACCTTCGCTGATTTCTTAATCTTTAAACTGGATCATGAAATTACACAGTTATTTCGCCTGTTTCTCCTGGGATTTTCCCTTCTTTGCTGTTCCTCTCCCTGTCTTTCAGTGACAAAAACAATTGCTAATATTAGTGTTCTTTCCTCTCGCCTTTCTAGTTCTGTCCTCTGTCTAGCCAGCTCTTCTTCACGTGCCTGAACATTCTCCTCCATTGTCCTTATAAATGAATATAACATACCTAATTCATTTAACATTTGCTTTTGAAATTTTGACTTCTCTGATCTAAAGTTGTCCTGAGATCTTCTGTGCTCTTCCTCTCTTCTTTGTATGTTTCCCTCTCTGCGAGTAACCATTCTCTCCCTTTGTTCCATTTCCCAATTCCTTCTTCTCATCCCTGACCTTTCTCTGAACATGGTCAATTCTCTCTCTTTCACCTGTTTAGATCTTTGCTCCATCTTTGCTTCCGTCTTCTTTAACTCGTCCTCCTTTTGCTTTATTTCCTCCTCAAGTTCCTCTACTTTTTCCTCTCTTTGTACTAACTCTCTCTTTCTTCTGTTCATCTCCTTTTCCATGGCACTGAGCTCCTCCTTCTCTCTCAACACTTCTTGTTCCCTTTGATTCAGAGTCTTCTCCCTTTGTTCCAAAATGTTTTCCCTCCATTTAATTAGCTCACTCTCTTTTTTCAATCTCTCTTCGTTTTCCTGGTCTTTCCGTCTTTGTTTTTTCTCTTTCCTGTTCTTAGTCACACAACACACTATCTTACTCAGTAGTGAACTTACAGGGACAGTTAATGAAGTGAGAGACCCCCACGGTATTGATGGTGAGCTGTTGAGAAATCTCTTCCTGAATTCATCAATTGCTTTTTCTGCCACTTTTTTTAGTATTTTCCAAAATTTTTCCATTCTTCTGCCCTTATTTTCTCTCATCCTCTTCTGTTGCTCTTCTTCTCTCACACTCTTCTCCACTATTTCCCTCTTCTGTTCCTTTTCTTCTCTCATTCTCTTCTCCATTCTTTCCCTTTCCCTTTTCTCTTCTTCTCTCACCGTTTTCTCAAATCCTTTCCTCTTTCTCTGCTCTTCATCTCGGACTCTCTTTTCTAAATCTTCATTTTCTCTTTCTTTCTGTTGTAATTTCCTTTCCATATGCTTCCTCTGTTTTTCAGCTTCTCTCCTCCTTTGTTCTAAAATTCTCCATGCTGCTACTGTTTCCAACACTATAGTAAAAATCAGTATAAGTGTAATTATGTAATTAGACTGGTTGCTAACATTGCTGTTTGCAGCTCTCAGTTGCTTCTCTTTTAACTCTATTTCCTTTTTATGAAGTTCTTGTGCTTTTCTTTTTATCTCTACCTCACTTGCTTCAACAGTTTTACCCTTTCTCCCAATCTCTCTCTCTTTCAGTTTAGCATCGCCTTCCCTTTTTGTAATAATGTTTTCTTTTTCTTTTAACTCCTTTGCTAATCCCTGCATCTCTTTTTCAATCTTAATAGTCTTTTTTTCTAAAGTCTTTACCAATCGCTCTTTTAGTTTCAGTGCCTCTTTTTGGTTTTCCAACCATCTCTCCTTGCCTCTAATCTTTCCCCCTCTGGATTCCAGCTCTTTTTCCTTCGCTTTCAAGTTTTTTGTAGTTCTAATGATCTGCTTCTCTTTTTTGTCTACCATGTCTTCTCTAGTTTCCATCTCTCGTTCTTTCATTTTCACTTCTACATTTCTTTTCTCTAATTCCCTCTCTTTAAGTGCAAATTCTTGTTCTATTCTCTCCATATGAATCTTTCCCTCTCTGGACTCCAGCTCTTGTTCTTTTACTTTTACATTTTCCATAGCTCTAGTCAGTTCCTCTACCCTTCCGAGTATATTTTTGTATCTGTTTTTTGTTTTTTTCTCTTTCACTTTTACGTTTTCCATAGTTCTAGTGAGCTCTTCTACCCTTCTTAGTATAATTTCTTCTCTGGTTTCTATTTTTCTTTCTTTTACTTTTAAGTGTTCTATAGTTGTAGCAAGTTCTTCCAACCTTCTAAACATAAATTCCGCTTTGGCCTCTATCCCTTGTTCCTTCACGTTGGTGTTTTCCACAACTCTTGCAGTATTTTCCTCTCGTCTATTCATCTTGTCCTTGGTGGTGTTCACCTCCATTGTTCCTTCCTTTTTATTTCCTTTTGTTATTTCATTCTCTTCGAATTCAAGATCTTGCTCTTTTCCTTTCATTTGTTGTTTTATTACTCCCTCTGATCTTTCTGTCTTGTCCTCCCTTTTTTTAAACTCCTTACTAATCTGTACTTCTCTCTCTTTCCACTTTATCGGATTCTGTCTTCTCTCTTTATTCTCTGTCTTTCTACTTATCTCTTGCAGCCAGATTTTAATTCCTTTCTCTCTTTTTACTTGCCCTCTCTCCTGCTGTGGTTTTTCCTTTGTGCACTTGTGTTTCTTGTTTCCCTTTTCCTCTTTTTGTTTAGTGTCGCTTTTCTCCTTTAATACTGTTTTTTCCATGTTCTCTTTCTCGACTTTGACTTCTTCTTTCTCTTTAACATGAAGAAGGTTGATTCTTTTCATAGTCCTTGTATACATTATGTTACATTCATAGAGGAAGACTTTATTCTTTTCCTTTCCATTAGCTTTATCTACTAGTACTACTGCATTGCCATCACTACTGTTTGTTGACATTTTGCTACAGCTGTTCTGCTTTGCTAACCTCATCAGTTTATCATTAAGACTCTTCTTCACTGTGGGAAATGCTACAGGCTGGAATTCCCTCAGTGGGGAGAACATATTCCTAAAAGTCCCATTAATCTCAAACCAATTTGCCTCACTCTCACATGTCTCTTGCAGCGTTTGGCCTTTCTTTGTGATACTCCTCCCTGAATCAACATTAATTTGCTTTTGCTTTGGCCATTGACAGAAGTCTTCAGAAGTATCTCCAGTAAGATGTTCTGTGTTCTTGATTTGCCATTTTTCAAATCCATGCTTATCCATGAGATCAGCTTCAGTCTTCTCCAGGCTCTCTACAGAATATGTGTTACAATTTGTGACTCAGAAATCTAGTATCAGACATAAATCCAGTCGATACATTTACATACATCAGTACATCCAATTGCTAATGGTTTTACATCTATCTCACACATTGAACATGTATTATAATAAAAGTGAAAAAAGGTCTACTTACTCAAAGTTCTGAAATACACAGCTATAATAAAACCAGCTGTGAGAAGAGTGATGGCCAGCAGTGCAAGTCTTACCCACCATAGCCATAACAATCGAGCATGTACATGCACCTGCATGGCTAACAAAAACATTGATGAAGGATTTAGAGATAGTTATAGTATCTCCTATAACAAAAAACTGCAGTTTATTTAGGCCTGTCAAAATAACTTTAAAACAATGTTAATCCCCAGGGCTTTTACAGTGCATGCAGTTGCATTTTATATACTGGCTTTAAGTTGCAATTCTACCTTAGCACGAGGTAAGATGAAAGGCAGCAGTCTCCTACAGACAAAAAGGATTAATTAGGTGAGTGGAAATGACTATGTCTTTTAAGCAGGACAGGATGCATGTAGCTCTATTTAGAGGTTAGCAGTCATGTATATAATTGTATTTAATGATTTTCTTAAATAATCAGAAGTACACAACGTTAAAAATCAAATATTAGACCCAAACCAAGCTTTGTCTAGAGCAGTAATTAATGCACTATTTCAGTCATTATGCTCCTTCTAACCTAAACACACAAGATCAATCAAAGTTAATAAGAGAGATTATGTCAAATATTTATGCCATGATTATTTCATATAATGAAATCACCTTTAGGAAGTATCTTGCCTCCAGTGTGTCACTGTGGTCCCAAGAGATGCTATGAATTCTGTCTGGTGTCCTAGAAAAAAAACCAAATCACAATTTTGGGTAAATACAACATTTGCCAGAGCAAACATTAAAATCAATGCAAATAAACTGTAAAGGAATAAAGCAGGTACAGGTAAACAGCTTTTACATAATCCCACATGCCCTTTACAGTATCATTTCATGATGACCAACTGTACTGTTCTAAAACGGCTCTAAATAAAATTGTACTTATTGTACTGTATTTTACTTTACAATCTTAAACTATAACTTAAACTTTAAAATAAACTTTGTTTATTTTAAACGTGACGTACATACACATATAAACAGTAATAATGTACGAAATAAGTTAATACCTTAACTTTCGTCCTTAGTTTTAGAAATGACACATGATTGTGGTTGTGGTGATTATGGTTCATCCTTTGTTTCCAGGGACCAAGGTAATAAAGCTTTCTTTTAGGCTTTTATTTAAATGCTTGCTGAATATTCTGCTGGTTTTTGGTTTACACAGTTCCTGATTGGCACATTGAGAAATTTCTACTCCTGTCCATGTGAAGGCAGGATAATTATCACAAGTTGCTAGGTAATTTACTCTTTCTATTTCCACCAGACAGATGGTAGAGAGAGTGTGACTGGAAGTTTAGAAGTTCAGATTTAATGGAAGCTAAATCATTGTGAGTAGAGAGTGAAGCAAATAAATATTAAATATATATATATATTTTAAAGAAAATCTTCACTGTTTTCAATAAAAGTTGCCCCTTTCTCAACACACTGAAAGTGCTGTACACACAAAAAGTGAGTGAAAGTGAAAGTGACTGTTTGTCACGTTTGACACGTGGAGCAGTGGGCAGCTACCAACAGCGCCCAGGGAGCAGTACCTTACTCAAGGGCACCTCATTAGTGCACGGGCTGGGACTCGAGCCTGCAACCTTCAAGTCCCAAAGGCACCACTAGGCCACCACTGCCCACAAGAACTGTCCTTAACAGCATCATGGTAATGTAGTGCTTAAATGCAAAAGTGTGGGGGAATAGGGGCAGAACAGAATCACATCATTGCAAATTTTGAGGAAACCTTTAGTGAAAGTGAAAGTGTCTATTTGTCAGTGTGCACATGCTGCAGCGGGCAGCTATCAACAGCATCCGGGAACATGTGTGTGTGCGTGTGTATGTGTGGCTGCCAGTTACTTAGGATGCAAGTCCTAAAGCCCATTGTATTGTTATACTCCTAATCCCAGCAGCCTACATTTCCTAGTACTTTTGTTTGTTGAGTTTTGAGGAGTCCGAGTTTATTAAAGAAGGACACCTCAAGCAGCAATGACAGCAAAGCAAAGCACAACATATTTGTTGTAATTATTTGTCTTTATATTATTTAATCTGGATTTCTTTGATTCAGTAGCACCCATCAGCCATAACATTAACACCTCTGACAGATAAAGTGAATAACATTGACTCTCTAGTTATTTCATTACAATGGCGTGTGTCAGTGGTGGGATATATTACACAGCAAGTGAACAGTCAGTTCTTGAAGTCGATGTGCTGGAAGCAGGAGCGTAAGGATCTAAGCCACTTTTTCAAGGGCTTTATTTTAATGGCTAGACGACTGAGTCAGAGCACCTCCAGAACGGCAAGTCTTGTGGAGTGTTCCAGGTGTGCAGTAGTTAGTACCAAAAGTGATCCAAGGAAGCACGACTGGTGAATCAGTGACAGGTCCATGGGCACCCAAGGCTCACTGATGCATGTGGGGAGTGAAGGCTAGCTATCTGGTTCCACAGAAGAGCTACTGTGGTGTAGAAAGTATCGTTGACTCTGATAGATAGGGGTCAAAACACATTGTGCACCACAGTCCACGCTGTTTCAACATTAGGCAGGAGGTCTTAATGTTATGGCTGATCGGCGTGTATAGGCCTTAAGTGAAAGTGAAAGTAACCGCGGCGGCACCGAGAGACTCGAATCTAATTGGTTCTTTTGTGGTCTGATGAGGTCACGTGACCAACCCTCCAAACCAATACCCGCCCGTCAGTGGGGCACAGCGAAAGTCGGACAAAGTTCAGAAAAGGGAAGAACAGGAGGCGAAGAAAGCTGAAAAACAACCAAAACACAACGCGTTGTTCGGTCGTCTGTCAACGAACAGGTGGATACACCGCTAACGTCGATCTTCTCCCGAGGTAAAGGCGATATTTCTGTCTGTCTGCGCCATTAGCTCGTCACGGCTGCTGCGGTGTAAACAACGCCTGCCTGAAATAGTGGGGGAGCTATATAAAACAGGTCTGCCGAATAATACACACCCTGTGATTTAATAATATTATATATATTATATAAATATAATTTAGGTAATGATATATATTAATAAGATTTTTCCAAAAACATGGGTCGTGTGTGCTTCTGTTGCTTCGTTTTTGGGACCAAAGATCTTCAGGATCATAGAAAAATCCTAATCAGCGACACCTGGCTGCTTCGTTTACATAACTGTAAAGTCTCTTAAATATATATATTAGGAGAACTACACTGATTTCTGCTCAGCTCAGCCTGAACGAGTCTATGATGAATAGTTTAAAAGGTTAAATCTAAAGATTATTCACATTATTCACAATGATCACTGGAGATGCTTTCAAAGTGCCAGGAGTAAAGGGCTCAGCATGGTGGTTTCTATGATTAGATCACAAATCTCAGTGCCACGTGGTAACAGGTCCATAGAAGGTCCTGTAACCAGAGCTGGAGACCAGAGCTGTGTTAAAAAATATATCGATCGTCACAGCAGTGTTTTGTCTGCGTGTGTGAGATGATGGAAATGTAGCAGTATGTATGAAATTTCATCGTATCTCATACTGACTGCAGACCCCAGTGTCCAATCCAGTCACATCACTGTAGACCCCAGTGTCCAACCCGATCACATCACCACAGACACCAGTGTCAAACCCACTCACATCACCGGAGACCTCAGTGTCCAATCCGATCATATCACCGCAGACCCCAGTGTCCAGTCCAATCATATCACAGCAGACACCAGTGTCCAATCCAATCACATCACCACAGACCCCAGTGTCCAACCCACTCACATCACCGGAGACCTCAGTGTCCAATCCGATCATATCACCGCAGACCCCAGTGTCCAGTCCAATCATATCACAGCAGACACCAGTGTCCAATCCAATCACATCACCACAGACCCCAGTGTCCAACCCACTCACATCACCGGAGACCTCAGTGTCCAATCCGATCACATCACCGCAGACCCCAGTGTCCAATCCAGTCATATCACAGCAGACACCAGTGTCCAATCCAATCACATCACCGCAGACCCCACTGTCCAACCCAATCACATCACCACAGACCCCACTGTCCAACCCAATCACATCATCACAGACCCCATTGTCCAATCCAATCACATCACCGCAGGCCTCACTGTCAAATCCAATCACATCACCGCAGACCCCAGTGTCCAACCCAATTACATCACTGCAGACCCCAGTGTCCAACCCAATCATATCACTGCAGACCCCAATATCCCACCCAATCACATCGTTGCAGACCCCAGTATCCAACACCATCACATCACTGCAGTCCCCAGGGTTTCAAACCCATCACATTACTGCAGACCCTAGTGTCCAACCCGATCACATCACCGCAGACCCCAGTGTCCAACCCAATCACATCACTGCAGACCCCAGTATCCAATCACATCACTGCAAATTTTGAGGTAGGTAAATGTATTGGATCGCCAGCTAAAATAATTGGATCGGATCATGTGATTCACATCCCTAATAGTTACTGTTAAACACTTTAAGCTGCTTTTCTTGTTTATCTGTGTTATGGTTTATGCCCCAGGTTACTGCAGCCTTTAGACTGTGGGAGGAAACCAGAGAACCCAGAGGAAACACACGCGAACACGGGGAGAGCTCGCAAGCTCCACACAGAAAGACACCAGTGGCCAACCCGGGAATCGAATCCAGGAGCTTCTCGCTGTGAGGCGACAGCGCTAACCACTACACCACCCAACATTTTAGCCTTTAAGGTCAAATGCAGCAGTGTTGTCATAAGCAAAAGCACCTTCCCAGTACAAAACACTGCTCACAGTAAAATTCCGGAGAATTAATTTTATGTCACATTGATACATTGGATTGTGTTCTATTTTAGTCGATACACATTGATTCATAGTTACAGCCCTATTAAGCACTTTGAGCTTTCATTTTTCTTTGGAGAGGTGGAATACAAATAAAGTTTATTGTTTTTTTATTATTATATGTCATAATTGTATTAAGCAAGAAACCAGAGGCGGAACCCAGATAAGCATTCTGAGAATGAACAGGTTTAAGTTCAAGTTTTATTGTCATGTACAGGCAACAGTGTAAGATCATTAACAGCAATGAAATTCTTGGAAGCCTCCTCAGAAATCGCACACACAAATAATATTAATAAAAAAATAAACATAGAATAAAATAGTAAATAAAAAATAAAAATAATACAAGGAAAATTAAAAACAATTATAATAAAAAAGAAGATAAAGGAACCCTTATATACAAAAAACGGTAATACTTAAAGTGACTAGTGAGTTGTAGTCTTGAAGTGTAAAAGTTAAAGTGATCAGTGTCCTTATTAAAGTGTTCAGTATTTTGCTTGCTGAACATGATCTAAGTCAGTTTCCCATACAGGCATTAAGCCTAGTCCTGGACCGATCAGCATCCTGGATGGAGATTCTCCACTGCAAAATAAACATCACCAAGGACTAGACCTACTCCCTTTCTGGGAAACCAACCCTATGACTTATCAGTGTTGTATCACTGTTAATGAACACTTTACCCTCTTCAGGGGCTCCGGTATAAGTGATGATGAGTTCTGAGGATATCTGCAGCAGTGAGGACAGTATTTCTTCAGCATCTGACAAAAGAAGTCTAACATAGTGGGTGTGTTTTTGTAAATCAATGTACTGTATGTGAACTGAACAGCCTGAACAGCTTTTTTTTAAATTAACATCTGCAGTTCAGAACAGTCAAGTATCCAGAGACTCTCACCGGCACCCAGCTGCATGTCTATGAAGAGCGATGCTTCAATGGACCCTCCACACACTTTCAGCAAAAACGCAGATGGACATATTTCCACATGTCAGCGGTAAAATACCTGTTTCACATTAAAACCATCACTGACATGAGGAGGTTGAACTGTTTCACAGTGTTCAAATGATAATCTCTCCATCTTTTTAAAACATCAGTGCTTTTAAAACACTCCACTCTGAGTTTGTCCTTTAAAATGTTTCAGTTTTGAATAATTATCTAAACAACAGCCAGAAAAACAAGGGGAAATGCACCTCAACAAAATGCCAATTTCTGCTAGTTGCCTTAAGAGATTGTAAGCAATAGGTTGGCTATTCTAGATTAAACATGGACGTGTGAAGCTTGTCAAAGATATAGGCACATGTATTTGTCCTTGAATTTACAACCTCTCATTCCAGAAGAGTTGGGATTTTTCCAAAATGCAATAAAGACTAAATTATGTGATATGTTAATGCACATGACTAGTAATTACTGTAAATAAACACAAATTTAGCAACATTCTCAACAAAAGTTGGTCAAGGATGGGTCATGGCTCACCCCTTATTGAGGAACATTGACCAAAAGGAGCATTTCTCAATTCATGATTGCAGAGAATTTAGGTCTTTTGACATCTACAGTACATAATATTGTGAAAAGATTCTTTGCACAAAGTGGTGAGCCATGACCCATCCTCGCTTGCCAAGACTAAGCCTTTGATTGATGCCACTGCTACCAATCTGTGAACTCTTCCAAACAGGTGTTACTTAAATATTCTGTGCATTTTTCAATCTTATTTTAACTCCCAGTTTTTGTCGACCGTGTTGCAAACATTAAATTTTGTATTTCTGTTGGTCACTAAAACTATTGAAATTTGTTTTTCGTTGTACATTTGTCAGTTAAATAAAGGTTCATGTGAATAAACATATCATAGGTTTTTGTTTAATTGCATTTTGGAAAATATCCCAACATTTCTGTAAATTGGGTTTGTGGCTTTTCTAGATTGACTCCTGTAGATAAGAGTCTTGGCATAGAGCTGCTGCTGTTTACCAAACCAACCCCCTGGTTAAGCAGCAGCTCATGTTCACAGTCAGTGACGTATCTAGAACGCCCAGAAGATCTAGAGTCATTGTTGTCCCCTTATTCTGTTATCTTGTTTTGCTTAAAATTCACTTCTGCAGTCCTCGGAAAAGACCTGGGAAATCACCCTTAAGGAATTCCGGCACTTGTGATGTGCGCCCGTGTCCCCACTGCGGCAGCAGCAACGCTCTCTACTTCAAGTCACAGGTCAATGAACAGGTGAGTGTCAGCAGTCAGGTGGCCACAGCTCAGTACAGTCCTGTTTCAACTAAACTGACCTGAATCTGTGTTTGTCAGTGGTTCTCAGCACATGCACACTGTAGTTTTTTCCTGGTCTAACACACGTGTCAGTTCAGGAAGGACTTGCTTATTAGTTGGGTCTGGTCCATGTGTCGTGTGCAGAGCTGTTTTATTCCAGGACCAGGGTTGGAATGAGCTGTGGGTTGGGGGCTGAAATGACCCCAAATCGTGTGGCTGCTGTTGAGACTAATTTTGTTTTTGTTTGTCTGCAGGATCTTAAGGCGTCTTCAGATCAGGATGCGGCTAAAGTAGCAGTTGACGACTCTCGAAAAAGAGGTAATTGGGGGCAGAATTCAAACAGAGCAGATCATTCAGTATCTTTTTAATGTAAAGCCCCACAGTGATAATGAGAAAAATAGATATTTTTAATGAATATGTTTCATATAATAAGTATTATCAGTGTTTGACACTGTGCTGATATAATGTTTGTCCATCCACTCGTCACATTTTTCTCAGGCTCCTCTTTCTTACATTGCACCCTCTGTTTCCTCTTGGTGGTCCTTGGCATCGCAGCAGCTGTAACATACTTTATGGGTTCATGTCAAATGCAAGGTGCGTGTGTGAAGAGTGTGTATCCTTTTAACAGATTGGTTATGTTTACTTGTACTGTATAATTTGCACGATCAGCTATAACATTAACACCACTGACAGCTAAAGGGAACAAGACTTTATAAACCTTTTTTTTGTTTTTTGCTTTTGTACATGATGTAACATGCACTTTACCCTGAATTTAGAGACTTATACCCAAAATGTACACACTTGTACATATAGCATGTACAATATCTGCACTTTAATTTTTTTATGTTTTAATTTTCTCTTTCTGCTTTGTTTCCACTGTTTCTATCTTTGTTGGACTGAGCAGTAAAAGGCACAGGCATTTCCCTCTGGATTAATAAAGTTCTTATCCTAAAAATGACACCTGTTGTTTACAAAATTGTTTTAAAATTAAATGAACCAGTAGAATTGGTCCAACGTTCCTTGGAATAGAATCATGTTGCTTTTACTTTTACTGAAAATTAAGAATGTTTTTCCCTCTGCTGTAAAGTTTCTTTAGTTGAGAAACATACATCAATCAGCCATAACATTAAGACCATTGAGTAACATTGACTCTAGTTTTTTCACTATAATGGCACCTGTCAGGGTTGTGGGACATGAAGTTGATGTGCTGAAAGCAGGAGTGTAAGGATCTGAGCCACTTTATTATTTTATCATTCATTTTATCACATCGTCATTTTGGCGAGTTACCATCCTCTCAGTATATACTTTTCAGTAATGACCAGTGAACTGTACGTCATGCCTTACTTATTGTACAGTTTCTTTAAAATACTGTAGATGGTTCTACTGAATTGAATGGGCCATCGCACCTTTTTGAAAAGCCATTTCTTTTCTCACTTTCCAGAAAGGGAAGAGCGCATCAGGAAACACCATCCTGGGGAGGCAGGCGTTTGAACAGGATTTCTCCTTTTTCCCAGTGACAAACAGCTGCGAGACGCACCGTGGCGTGATCTTGGGGAGGAAGGTTCAGATAACTGACACTCCAGGGTTTCCAGATCAATTGTTTGTGAATTGTTTCTCTAGCGACTTGGGCGTTCACGTGATCCTGCTGGTGGTCAGGCTGGGCGGCAGAGCCCTGGACGAGAGAGACAGTATCAGACACGTCACTGAGGGGTTGGGTTCTGGAGCTCTGAAACACACACTGGTGCTGTTCACTGGCGGGGACCTTGTAGGTGAGAAATCCTTTTCCGAGTTCCTCACTCACAGTCCTCCAGGCCTGCAGGAGGTCATCCGTGCGTGTGGAGGCTTTCACGTCCTCAACAACAAAGACAGGGCGGATGTCACTCAGGTTGAAGAACTTCTGTTGAAGATAGAGGCAATGATGAACATGAATAGCGCTTATAAGAGAGAGGCTCACACTGTGGAGAACGTTCACCATGTACCAGAGTGCTCAGAAATAGCTCGTTACATTTTTATGTTGTGTATCATTCTGTTAGCAGCGGACCGAGTGCGAGGTCTTATAAGTGCATCGGTGAGGAACAAATCTTCCTCCGCAAAGCAGGTGTCAAAACAAGATCCTGGTCATCTCCGGAAAGAGTCAAAGAAAAGAGACGAGGTCTGTGATGTCTACATGACAGATGAGATGAAGCAAGAGCAAAGACTAAATAAGGGCATAAAAATAACTGAAATTAAATTAAAATAACTCTTTTAACTAAAGGGAAATTCAGATATTTCAGCTGCTTATATAAAGGAAAGGCACAAAATACACATGGAAGTTAGAAAAGTT
This sequence comes from Arnoldichthys spilopterus, assembly GCA_037974385.1. Lineage (NCBI taxonomy): Eukaryota > Metazoa > Chordata > Actinopteri > Characiformes > Lepidarchidae > Arnoldichthys > Arnoldichthys spilopterus. Next base: position 2,416 of record JBBPDA010151026.1, on the reverse strand, counting down.
TTCAGTTAGAAACAGAAACAATGATTCTACGATAAAACTAGATAAGAGATTTTAAATAGATATGAGTAATTGAGTAAAAAATTGTAAAAAAAATAAAATAAAATAAAATAAAAATAGATAACACTATTTATTTATTCTGGGGAAATAAGGTGGTTCCAGTTGCTTAGATACAAGAGAAACAGGATATACATAAAAGTATTCAGAAGAAATAGAAACATTAAAATTTTGCAAAACTGCAATAAAACAGGTTCTAAATATTTGTGAGTAATGAAAACTCTAAAATTTTATTTCTAAACAATTTTTACTTTTTTTTTGCTGTCAGACAAAAACCTTGTAACTTACAATGTACATTAATGCCAAATTGTATGCTTTAAAAACAATTTAGTACTATTTCTTTTGCTCCTTTCATCATACCAGCAGTTGTTTACAAATTCTATAAGTTTTGCAAGGTTTTATATATAAAATATTCATATTTGTAACATACGTGCAGTGTTCCGGTGCTGTGTTACGGTGATTGCTAGGAGAGCAGATGTCTGTGCAGGTTAAGCACTGATAAATAGAGTCAAGTGAAGTGACTACAGTGTCCAGTGCAGGTCCTAGCACAGATAATGATGCCTAGATGAACAGATGAACGGATAAATGAAAGGTATATTCTAAGGTCTTAAGATCTGTACTAATCTCACGTCACCTCCTGTAGCTCCTCCCCTTCTGTTTCCCAAAGCATTGTGGGATGACAGTGTTGATCAGCACCACACTCACACATCCACCAGGTTTAGGTGTATATTCTTGAGTTAACGCTTGACAAACTATGACACACCCAACAAACGCTAGTTAGAACGAACTGCATAGTTGCTGCTAGATTTTCGAGCAGCGTTACAGGTTTGTTTCTCTAGTTGCTGTCCAGTTTTTTTGGGTTGGTTTTTCCCATCATTTTCCTCCTGGGTTTTCACTTCTCCCTTCTCTCCATTTTCTTTCCTTTACCTATATGTTTTTTTTCGCACTTTCATTAGTTTTATTTGGTTTTATCTAGTGATTCACCTGGTTGTGTGTTTGTTTTTCATGCCCCCAGTCAGAGGTCGAGCCCAGCACTTGCCAGTTTTACTGACCAGGCGTGTCACTTGTAAGATAACGGGATAAGCTAGCAGGAAATTATTCTGAATGAAAACCATGTTCCAAGACCAGTAAAAAAAACAGAAGAGACAGAAAAGATCTGAACACGGGTCACGAATCAACATCCAACCACGTCCGTAAATATGAGTATAATCAATCACACAAACTACATTCTGAGAATTTAGTCAGTTAAAGTGCTGAGTGTTCACGGATGCATGTGGGGAGTGAAGCTTAGTCCCTCTGTGATGCTGACTCTGATAGAAAGGGGTCAGAACACACAGTGCAACACAGTCAGAGCTGTTCCAGCAGCAGGAGGGACACACTCAGTAGGCAGCTGGTTTTAATGTTATGGCTGACTGGTGTAGACAGAAAAATGCTGAGATTCCACTGTGCAGGCAGTATCAGTGTTTTGTGTGTGTATAATATGTGAAATGTATCGTTAGACTGTACATCATCTGCTGTAATTCTTTTTAAAGCTAGAAATGTTTATGGAAATGTCTTGAAAATGTTCCGAAGGCATATCAGAGCCATATGGGCAACTCTCAGCGAGACTGAAATCGCCCTGAAGGGGGCGCTACTCCACAAACTGTCTACAACAGTCTTAGCTAGTGTAACACCTGTACAATGGGACAGAAAAGTTCCCTCCTGATCCCCTTTGGTGGTGTAACACCTGATTGCCCTATGGGAAAAAACATACACCTGCATTAGTCTTAGGTGATGGGGGACAGGGAGGTCCACCCTCCACACCCAGAGAGAAAGGGAGAAGCTAATAGTGCTGTCTTGAATCTCCTATTGAAAGAACCAACACTTACAAGTGACTGTTTCAGATACTTCTGGTTTTAAAGTCATTTTTACAGGTGTTTCCCAGGTAAACAGGCCACTTTACATCGTTTATGCACCCTAAACTTCATTAAACCCTCTTCGCCCTTATTTTATACATCATCTCATCGTAAAAACATGAACTGTGAGGGAAAGCTTGAAAAAGAAAATGTTCCGATTGTCACACTAGAAATGAAGCCGTCTGAATTTTTAGCCTTTGCTCAGAAGTGAAAATGCAGACTTGCAGAACACACCGCCTTCATATCATTACAGATAAATAAAGAGACTTTACAATATTTCTGGGTCTGTTTTCTTCTGTTTTTGCATTAATGCGGCTTTATTTCAAAAGCGACCTTGTGACTGTGAAAGGCCCTATAAATAAATATGTATTTATAAGATAAGATAAGATGAGATAAACCTTTATTAGTCCCACAAGTGGGAAATTTGCATTGCTATGGCAGTACAAAAGGTAAGAGCAGCAGAAGAG
>JBBPDA010150985.1:0-19697 GCA_037974385.1 Arnoldichthys spilopterus | reverse complement strand
CGGACCCGGTTTCTGTAAAGCTGCTTTGTGACAACGTCAGTTGTAAAAAGCGCTATAAAAATAAACTTGACTTGACTTGACTTGACTATTTATTGTAGTAGTTGCTGTCTGTTGTTATCGTAGCACTTGTCTTCAATATTTATTATATTTACCGTATTTTACAATTAACAGAAATGCGTTGAACTTACTTGTAGCACTCACTTCAGTGTTGCCCTGTGCAGCTATATTGCTTGATTGTTTCCTCTGTCTCTGTCTGAAGTTGCTTTGGATAAAAGCGTCACCCAAATAAATAAAATGTATATGTAAAATATACGTCTTTTCTGTTACGACTTGCTCTAGGTCAGATCATGACAAAAAAGTCCTCAAAAATTTAATAGTGAGTTAACACACTTAAGTTAAAGTTAAAAGTTTAATCTTTTAAAGTTAAAATGTCGAATTATTTTTTTACAATGTGAGTATAGTTATTATTGGTTGTTACAACATAATAAATTTAATTCATTCCTGAACTTCATTTATTTGTAATTTAACTAGCAATGTTCAGGGGGGAAATATATTGTGATTCAGATAAATCAAAAGTCACTGAGAAGACACAAAATGCAAACAATTTAATGACAATTTCAATGACATGCAATATTATTTCTGCAAACTTTGAGTGTATTTGTGGCATGACCACAAGGTGGTAGCAAAAGGCTGTCTAGACATTTTCCATATAATTGCAAAGATGTTTTTATTATGTAGCCAAGTAAATGACAAGATAGCATAATCAAGGCATTAAATTATAAAGCTGAGGTAGGCCTGCTGCTGACTCCTTTAATATAGCTATTTCTGGATTCTGAATCCAACAAAATCTAAAGAAGGATGACTTTCTATTAAAAGCACATACACTGGCTGGTAGCCTTACAAAAAGTAATCAAGAATGCATAAAAAATATATGTAACTACATTTAAGGTTTAATGTTGTAGATTTAGTATGAAAGGGCTCAAAGCTGCTACACAAATGTTTTGGTCATTTTCACAGATATTTATACTACAGTCACCTTAAAACTACCGTTTTTAACAAGGTACAAGGTACTAGCTTGTAAGCTGTGTTAAAGGTATGATAAAGAGCATGGGAGAGGTGGCAGTATTTTGAAGGAAACTGAATTTAATTCAGGGTTGATGAAAAGCATTTTTTGTAGTACTATAAAGAAAGTTGCATGGTGACAGTATGCATAGGTATGCAATGAATATTTACAGCATAGGTAAAATCAGAAAAGAGTGAATATTTAGAAGGAAATGAAGGGTGGGCTTTTTTTTCACAGCAGGGAACATAGATATTCCAAGGTAGACATCATAAGCCATTTTTGACATCTTGATTTTTTTCTGACCTGGAGATGAATCCATTAAGTTTCAGCCCAACTATAACAGGAATTAAAAATTATATATTTGTTTGGGTTTCCTCCAGGTGCTCTGGCTCCCACTGTCCAAAGGCTTGCAATAGGTGTGTGTGTATGTGTGAATGGTTGTCTGTCTCTGTGTTACCCTGCGACCGGTTGGTCTCCTGTTCTGGGTGTAACCTTCCTTGGGCCCCTAGTCAGCTGGGATTGACTCCAGCTTTCCCCTGTCCCAAAATGGAAGAAGCAATTTGGAAAATAAATGTTAATTCACCTTTATTTAAGAGAAAAAGTACAAAGAAAAGATTCTTAATACTTTAACTGACCAACTTAATTGTATTTTGTAAATTAGAGCTTAGAATTTGATGGCTGCAACACATTTAACAAATGTTGAGATGGCATGTCTGCCAATGTGTTATATTACCTGTCCTTTAATTAATATTTAATCATTTTGCAACTGAGGAAACCAGTTGTAGTAGTTTTGCAATTGGAAATGTTATCCATTCTAGCTTGATAAGACTTTAACCACTCAACAGTTCGTGGTCACTGTTGTCTTTTTCTTTTTCTATACTATACTATACTATACTATACTATACTATACTATACTATACTATACTATACTATTTGCAATCTTGAAATGTCCCTTTTGAAGTGATTAACAATTCTCTTACAAAATGTTAGTCATTACCCATCTTTACTTGCAAAGGCTGAGCTTCTTATGGATGCTACTTTTTATACTCAATCATAATACTTCAGCTGCTATCAGTTAGTCTGCTTAATGTGGAGTTTTCCAAACCAATGTTACTTTTAACTTTTGTTAAGTGAGTTGAGGCCATCAAATTAGAAATTTGTGTGTATTTACAAAAAACAATTAAGTTGATCAGTAAATTAACTGAAAATCTTTTCTCAGTGAAATAAAGGTTCATGTAAATTAACTTATTAAAGATTTTAGTTTTTATTGCATTTTAAAAATATCCCAACTTTTCTGGGGTTTGTATTTTTGTTATGTTTGTTTTAAATTATAAATTACAATAACAAATTTATTTTAAACTTTGTAAATAAAAAACAAAACTGCCAAAAGGCTCGGTTTTTAAAAATGCATTTTGTTCGTTGTTTTATGTTATAATGTTACCTGTCTAACATGATCAACCTAGAAGTCTTTTTCAGTCAGTTCCTGGGATGTGGTTTGCTAGATACTCCCATGAGTTTCAGAATGACTGAATCAGTGCTAATATTCAATTTCTTTGTACAAATACAAGTTAATAATTACTGCTGCAGTACATCACCAGGCTGCAAGTTGATGCCCATTAAATCTCTGCTGTCTTCATTATTGTACATTCTTATGCGATATAGCCTAAACAAATGTGGTAACAATATCTAATACCTTTATTAATCTGCCACAAAACCTGTTTTGTGTTGTTTCTTCCATTTTGGCACATTTAATGCTAATTTGTATACTTACATTTTCTTCTACTTCTTCAAAAGTTTATTAATCTCTAATATGTTCACAAAATTTTAAGCACAAGTATCTTGAGGTGTTCCCTTATATAGATGTGTAGTGCCTCCCATAAATAGTCAGCTTGATTTTCTCTGGCAGGATGATGTTTACAGAGTGATCCTCATCCTTGGTAGCCTTCAAGAGGTAATCCCTCTCCTGCCGCACCAGGTGGTTATACTTGACATTTGCCAGCCATTTCTCACAGCGATTAAAGAAGATGATGCCTGTGGTTCCCAAGACCACTAAGCAGGTAAGCAGAGCCAGCACAGCAAAGCAGATGACCTGGTTGTTGATGATCAGGGGGCTGGAGGTGTGTACAGTTTCCTTTAAGGTGACCTTACGTAGCTTTCTCTCCGGGTGCTTGAGGGCCTTGTGAAAGGGATGGGCTCGGAGGCTATCATGCAGGGAAGGATGGCCCAGGCTTGAAGACTTGGACCTGGTTTTTGGTTTGAGTTTGTAAGTGTGAAGGATACATGAAGGCCCTGTTCGACCCGGCGAGCATGTACAGTGCGTTGTACCATCAGTCTTGTTTACACAGGTGCCCCCTTTTTCACAGCTGCTATCAGAGCATGTAGTAAGGCTGGTATTACAAATGGGACCAGAAAAAGAAGAGGGGCAAATGCATGTGTAACCCACACCTTGAACTGTGCAAGTGCCCCCATTTAGACACGGGTTGGGATCACACTTATTAACTTCAATTTCACAGAAATCTCCAGTGAATCCAGGTGGACAGAGACAAGAAGAATTACTGTCAAATACATTATTATCCATACAGGTGCCTCCATTCTGACAGGGAGAGCTAAAAAAAAAAGAGCAGACATTTTACACAAATGTTTAAAGAATCAACAAGATAATTATATATTCCTTAAGTTTGGACAATGGGCACAGCTGATTTCAAGAGCAACTTTGTATGTGTTGTATTTTTATCAAAATATGCACAAAATACACAATAATATTTTAGGATACTGTCATTTGATTTTAATTAATATGTTCAAATCAATGCGGTAGCATGCTTGACTGATTATACCAATTTTTTGTGATTTTCTGTTTCAGTCAGAGTTAAATAAGACTGTTTACTTTATCAGTTGCAGTCTGAGTCTGAGGTGCACAGTTAGGTGTTATTGTCTTACAGTCTATTTACATTAAATGTCCTGTCATCCCAAAATTTATGGGATCAATGTTGTACAGTGTTGCTTGCTATAAACGTTTTTAAGATTGCAGAGTATGTACAGTGCAAGTGAAAGTAACTTTTTTCATTGTGAACACACTCAATCACAAACAAAGTACACCACAACCAAATGTGACCTCTGCATTTAATCCATCACATGTGTACACATGGAGCAATGGGCAGCTATGAAAAGAGCCCAGGGAGCGCTGCAGTGGAATGCTACCTCAAACAAGTGTACCTCAGTGGTATACGGTTTGGGACATAAACCTGGAACCTTCTGTTCACAAGGGCAAGGTCCTAACCATTAGGCCACCACTGCTCATGCACCTTAAGAATACTAATGCACTTATAGGAAAGTGTACTGAAGAGCTGCAGATGCATGTTTCACTTTAAACAAGTATGTGTTGAATAAGATCACCCTTACACTTTCATTAAACATGGTGCTTTCTTCAACTGGCAGTTTTTCCCTGCATACTCAGCAGGACAGATGCAGATGTATCCATCCTCTCCCATTTCAATGCAAGTTGAATTGCCAGAACAAGGCTTTGATGAACACACATGGATGTCTAAAGACAAGAAATGGTTAAACACATGGTTATAATCCATTGTACAATCCATTGCTTACAGGTCTCTTATTAGTGTAAAATTATTAATATTACTAATATTCAGTATGTTGGCCTCACCTTGGTCACAGTTACTGCCTGCCCAGCCCTGCTTACAGATACACTGCCAAGCTTTCTCACATGTTCCATGAACACAACCTGGGAAAGGAATACATTGCTCACATGTTGCACCTTGCCAGCCAGGTCTGCACCTGAGAAAAAGCAGAATTTCTTTTGAGTGGTAAGATCTGTAAGTATGTTCTGTTCATTACCACATGCTATTTAGGATCAAAATACATAAACCTCAACTACACAAGACCACAGCCATTGATCAGTCCATTATGAATATAATCTAAAATGACCTAAAGTCAAAACGATGCCTACAGTATTCATGTAAATTTAATTAACTGATAAAAGGTGTATACAAATTACCACAGCAATCACAGGATTTTTTTTTACTAATTATGGTTAATGTTGGTATGCATCAGCAATATTTTTAAAAAGACAAATTTAATAAAAACAAATATTAAAATGGTTTCTTAAAAAATACCTAAACATACCTGCATTTGCCTTTTACGTCACAAAACCCATTTTCAAGATTGCACTCAGCTGTGCATACTGCACCTACAACATCTAAATGCATTAGTAATTAAAAATAGCTATTCACACATTAATTTCACATGATTTGTTCAAAATACTATGCTAAATTTCATATATCTGTTTTTCAAGTCTATATTTTGCACACTCTAATCTGTAAACACAGGAATGGAACAGGTAAAAAACATTGGTTTTACAGTGATTTTCCTAACCCGATTAAACGAACTGGGGAGACAATTTACCTTGGCCGAGGCTAGTAGAGCCGAGAAACATTAAGTATGAAATCATCAACCGGAGAAACCCCTGTGCGTGCATGTTTGAAATTAGGTTAAGTGCTTGTTCTCATTTATTTTCAGAAAAGTGAAGCGAATCGACGCCTGTTCGTGTCAAAGCACAGGATTCCGGTACCCTCGTTGCATGCATGGTCCGCATCCAAATTACAGAGCTGTCCTGCAAAGTTAACGTTATTCACGAAAAACGCGATTTACTAAAGATGTGAAGAGCAGCAATAACGTAGTATTTTTAAATGATTCCTTCGTTATCGTTACTCATAACTGCAGATCCTCCGCAATGTAAAGTATCCCCCTAAAACGTCAGCCCGGACAGTAGATCTGTCGAAATCTACCTATAACATTACTAGCCGTAATACATTAATACGTAATAAGTACATTTCCACTATTTTACTTATTACTCCAGGCAATTGTTAAACGAAGCCCTTTTTAGCATCTGAGCAGCATTAAACACCTTTCAGCCACAACAGCGTTATGTTATGCTGAGAGTCACTGTGGCGTCTACAACAGGCTCCGCCCACCTTTGCTGGAAATGGAGCTGTCCAGCTCATCATGCTCTGGAAGACACAGCCAGCTTACGGATCCTTACGGAGCCGTCCAAAAACAGGTGGCCTGCTGTGCATTTATAATTGTATAATTTCTGTTGACAAGGGCGTTCATTGTATTTTCAGTAACAATTTTATTTCTTCAGCATGCTCCAAACCTAAAAAGGGACCTGATTAAAATGTGTGTTACAGTTCAACATATGGAACGTTAAATAAAGTGGAAACTTGTTTTGTTCAGTCACATTAATTAACATGAATTGGCTAACTACCAATTCACATCATAACGGGCTATTAACATGTTTACAAGTGGTACCATCAATATCTACAATAAAATAATTTACTTTTGCAAATATAAGGATATTATAGGTGACAGAAGGTGTAATTAAGCCGCAAGGCCCAATTACAGCCTCCAGACTAAGCTTTCCCAGCAAGAGCCCATGTGCTGCCATGGGAAATTATTTGAAAGCAAGTCACTTCAACCACAAGGTAGCATAATTAGAGTTATGTGTAGAATTATAGATCATAAGTATTAACTAATAAAACATACTGGTTTGACACTTAGAAGACAGCAATTAAATATACTAAAAATAGTCACTGGTGCAAGAATTTTCACATTTAACTGCATGTTGTATAACTGTGTGTGGGACAAATAAACCGCTTGAATTTTGTAATCATTATTGCCTTACTATAATCAGAGACAGATACAGCCAGAAAAAAGGCAATCTACTATTTGCAAAAGCTCCCACAAACTGACCAAATTTCATTTGCCATATTAAAGGAGAGGCAGTATAGACACTTTCATATAGAATTTTAAATATTATTTGCTGTCTTTTGATTTCATTTGAGATGTTTTTTTTATCCTGCCATTCCAAGTATGCTCTAGAAGTGATGAGGAGCAACAAGCAACTGCTTCATAGCTTTGATTGATGGCCAGCAGAACACCAGGAAAAATAAAGAAATATGTGTGAAGTTGTGGTTACAGGTTTGTTAGCTGAAGGTTAAGTATTGTCCTTATCTCTTCATCTAATGTAATTACAGCTCAGGCATTGAGGCACCCTTAATGTTGTTAAATTATACTATAGGGTAATCTTATTTATAAATCATCACATATTTTAAGAAGCACTGAAGTGAATGAGCACACTCTAGGGTTGCCATCACTCATTTCCTAATTTACACTCCATGCAAGGAGGCAGAAGACAATGATAGCTACCACATTTAATCTAAATTATATCCAAACAGAATCTCTGAAAATGCTCTGAATTATGTTCACAAGACTCTTATCCTGTGAGTACTTATGACTACTGCCAGTAATTTATTTGATTGAAAAATAAGCCGTTTAGTGGACATCTGTGATCAATATTTATTATTCCATCAAGAGAAGTATTTGTACAATACGTGACACATTTTAATCCAGACAAATGGATTAAAATGTAATGTTATGCAATAGCGTATTTGTTGAACATTCTTACAGAAAATTTAAGCAATAGTAAGATTTCAAAATTTATAAACATTCTTGTTTGAAGGCAATTAAGAGACCCAAAACATAGAACATAGAACAGGGGTGTCAAATTCCAGTCCGGGAGGGCTGTTGTTCAGCACAGTTTGGTGATTTCCCTGCTGTATCGCACATAAATTTAGCTTACCTGCTAACTGCCAGGTTTAGTGAGTGTGTTTGAGGAGGGAAGTATTAAGTAGTTCTGGACACTGGCCCTCCAGGACCAGAGTTTGACACCCCTGACTTAGAATATATGAAAAGTCAATCATTTTCACCTTAAAATTCAATTTATTTTGACGGTATGAAAGTAAATAAAAATTTTCATCAAAGGTACATATTTTCTTCAATATATTTTCTTTGCTTTAACATGAATCTAAGTTTCAAAGTTTAAGGTTAACGCTACTTTTTCTGCTTACTAAACATGATCAAAACAACAAAACAACAAACTGCAAAAACAACACTGACCCATGTTTTCTGGGTGCTACATGATTGGCAAATTCTTCCTATTCTTCCAGCTCTAAGTCTGAGTTGACTAATTTAGTTCTAAATTCAGTACAGTTTATTTAAGAAGTTTTTGCTTTGGGGGTTCACACTGAATACTGCCTCTGGCTGCATTGGTTACTCTTGCTATGCAACATAATGTAAATGTCAATCAGTTGTGCAAGCTAGCTATTGTTTCTGTATTGTATATACACAGAGACTTTTTCTAATTTAAAAGGATATCTATAAATTACAGAATGCAAAACTAAGCTAACATATGGTATTTTAATCCATCGCATTCCTTCTCCATTACAACCATTGGTAAATCAGTAAACAGATTTATCAGTTCATTAACAGTGAAGTAAGCAGCAGTTAGTATATTGTTAATGAGTAAGTAAGTTATGACCTAATGACAAACTAGATAATTTGTTAACTGCTACATTTTTACATTTACATTTGGCTGACGCTTTTATCCAAAGTGACTTCCAGGACGTGGAGCAGTGTAGTGGGACGGTACCTTGCTCAAGGGTACCTCTGTAGTGCCTGAGCTGGGACTTGAACATGCGACCTTCAGGTCCCCAGCACAATGTCCTAACCACTAACCACTTAATGAAGAGTTAACTAGTAGAGCAATAATAGGTAATGAATTACTTATTATGGCATAAGTACTCACTACTTTGTGACCCCTAAGGTAAAGTGTTACCCAACCATTACTAAAGACTTCTTTTGATCTGACTGGTTAGCACAGAAAAATGCTTGTAATGTAGACTTGACCACTTCAACTACTTTAATTAATAATTTAACTCAGTTTGCCTGGAACACTCTGCACAAAAACATTTGAATCGAACAGTGATCAAAATGTGTTTTCCTCATTTAAATGACTGGGGGAAAAAAAAAGCTTTAAAAACATGATGTGACCCCTCACACAAATACAGTAGTAAAGTGTGTGTGTCTCTGTGTGTGTGTGTCTCTGTGTGTGTGTGTGTGTGTGTGTGTGTGTGTGTGTTGCGCCACCTCAAGCCTTCATAACAACTTCAATGCACCAATGCACCCTGGCATCTCTCTAACATGTCAGTCACAAACTGGTGTTTATAGTTTGCCTTCTTTTCACACTCATTTATGAGTATATGACCTGTGAATGAAGGTCTTGTCATCCTGAAAGAGACAACTTATTTCAGCATATAAATTATATCAGAAAATAAAAGTAGTCAGAAGGAATGTCTTTGTAGTGATTTGCAGTGACTAAGTGCAAATCCAAACCATAAGTTTTTTAATTTATTTATTATGGATTTGTGCATTTTTTTCTCATGAGGCAATCCTACTATTCTTTCTGTCCCTTTGTAGTTGTGAATGAACTGTGCTATCTGAGCAGCAAGGCAGAGAGCTGTAAATCTAAGATTAGACTAAATATATGTAATTACTGAATATGACAATGTGGCATTTCACCACTCATTCTATTTACAGAATGATTTGCAGCCCATTCTAAAATTGGGCAGTTTTTCTATCACCTGCTATTTTACCTTGCATATCACATGAGCTTCATCACCATTAAGTGCAATTAATAAACCAAACTGAAGTACATTCTTTATGCATTTTCTATAAACAACAATCAGACAGTTTTTTGCATGGCATAATAGGGTTCAAGTAGTAACTGCAATGAAAATGATGATAGAAGTGTGATGTGAAGATGTGAAACATATATATTAGATTTCAGGTGAAATACTTCTTTATATTCTACAATAGTTATATCTCATAGTTATATAATAATATTTTGTTAGGATACCAACAATGAGGCAATCATTCCATCAGATGTGTTTAAATTATTTATTAAATTACTTCTGAGTATTTTTATATTATAGTATTATAGTATTTATTTATTGTGCTGGAGGAAAAATAATCTTCATTGTTGACAGTGACATAAGTTGCCCATCCTCTAGAGCAAAATGATAGCATTTTTTATTACTGAGTAATATTAATAAGTGATGTCATCTAAAAGGATGATTGAGGGTGAAATATCAGATCAATGTTGGATGGACAATTTGGACATATTCTTGTGGACATTGTAACTTGCAAAGCATACAACTTTTAAGACAAACATTTTTAAAAACTTTTAAAACAAAAATTAAGACAAAAGTGCCTGAACAAGATACTTCATACAGTGCATTGCAATAGATTAAGAGCTAGAAGAAGCCTCAAACCTGGTGTGCTATTGAAGACTGATGACAATAAAACAATCCCGGCTGCAACAACCGATCCATTGTTCATGATGAGATGCTTTCCTAACAAATCACATAGAAGAGGACTCATTCTATACTTAGCTAAGGAATTTGGTCTTCTGTCAGAAAATGACTCTGCGTCATCAAACACCAAGAGAATGTGGATAACTTCTTCATCTTCACTGACCAGGGTTAGGTTGAATTATTTTTTTCTACTTCAGATTGCCTGTAGTGTAATAAACAATTTCCTCATAATAATAATCATTAATAAAATATCAAAGTGTTACATTTCAAATGAGTTATATACATGAAAAAATTCCTGTATTGAGAGTAAATGTATGACATCTGACAAATGACAGCATGGTGGGTAGAGAGATGCTACAAAGCCTCAACAAAACAAGCAAGTTTCAAATTTCAATCAGCTATATGCATTTGTTAAAAAATAAACAACACAGCTTGTATGTATTAAAGCACAGCAATCTTTCCAGCAGATTAAGTGAAAGTTTTGTAAAACTGTTTATGTCACATTCTTTTGTGCTAAATTATTTATCAAGATGCATGGTGCACAAAAATCTCCTAACTCAATTCAAAAATGTAAAAGTCTTCAGGTACTTTTGTAGTCCCTGATATTGGAAGCCATGTACAAATGCACCTTCTATGCACAGAACAATTAAGTCAAGTCAAGTCAAGTTTATTTGTATAGCGCTTTTTGCAACTGACGTTGTCACAAAGCAGCTTTACAGAAATCAGGTCTGAGCCCCCAAAGAGCAAGCCAAGGGTGACAGAGGCAAGGAAAAACTCCCTAGCAGTAGGAAAAAACCTTGGGAGGAACCAAGGCTCAGAAGGGGGAACCCATCCTCCTCTGGTTGACACCGGATAGCAAAAACAAGCATGAGAAAAGAAAGAAAAATAATAATATATATATAAAAATAATAGTAATTTTATGAGGTGGGTTCCTTATTTTCTAACAAAAAATACAAACTAAAGTTAGAATAAAATAGTGCAGCAAATGAAAAAAACAAAACAAAAACGTTTCGTACAACATAAAAGCCTAACTTTATTATTCTATTTTTACTTCACCAACTTGATAACTTTTTAAATATCAGTGAAGTCTAATTTTTATGTGTGCCTTTTTTCCCAAAGCAAACTACTGCAACTACATTGCTAAAGCTTCATTAAATTCCAGTGCAAAAGATAATAAGAATGCAAAATGGCAGGGACAATAAGGGTTACTGGCATAGTTTGTCCACTAGTAAGGTATCTTTGCAGCTCAACATGTCAATGAGCACCTTTCCCAAACCATATAAGGAAATAGTAAATAAATGATAAAGAAAAGAATTAGGAGTTGATTAAACTTAATAGAATGCATGGAACATTATGATATCTGGGCTGCTCAAATATCCGTTCTTGAAAAAATGTGTACTTTACATCCTCACATCTCCCATTATTTTTTGTTATTCCCTCTACAGTAGAGTGATACAGTACAATTTCTTCAGTTTAACAAATCCAGTCTCTCAAATTTTAAGTCATGTAATCAACATCCTCAAAATGTTAATTAAAACTGTTATTATTTTCAACATCATAATACCCATTATAATGGAATATTATAATACCATTCTAATGCATATTATAATGAAATAAATTGTGTATTCTGTTAAAATTATCTATATCTATTACATATACTGGAGTTAGTCTTCTAGTGTCATGTTACCATAGGAACAGTGAACAAAAAGTGATGCTATTGGTGATAAGTGTTGCATCCAGTAGTGACCTCTGTGTTCCCAGACATAATAAGAAGAGATAAGGTAGTGCTAAAAATATCCAAAAGGAGTTGATGTGTGACTCACCAGAACAACAAGGTGCAGAGCTGTGATGAGCACTGTTTGCTGTTAAAGTTTTCACAATGTAAAACATAAATTATGTTTCACCAGTAAAGGAATTCCTTACTAATTTAGTATATAACAATTTTAATGCATAGAGCAAAAACCCAAAGTGAAAGAACAATTTTATTCCTGATCACAAGCATCTGTTTACTTGTTATTTAGTGAGTACAGAGATCTAACCACAATTGTTAATGGGATAGTGGGGTGTCACTCTTGGATTTATCAAAGAGGCAAAAGGCCAAAATGACTTTTTTGTTCTTGGGTTTGAGAATATATATATTGCCAATATATAAGTGTAACCTATTATTATTATTATTTATTATTACTTTCAGGAACATGAAAATCACACTTGTCCTCTGTTTCTCCTGTTCCTTGCAGTACCTTGTTCAGCACATTTATAGCTCAACACAGTTTTACTGTGAGCTCTCCATTGGTGAGATTTTCTATATGGTTTTGTGCCTGAAATTTGCCTGTATGACTATGAGTGATGATATTCCCAGTCTTCCTCTCTCTCTGTTTTTATAATACAGAGATCACTTTACATGAAGTTGCAGCTTACCTGTCAGCAAGTTTGCCAAATGCAAACAGGCAAGTTATACAAGAAAAAGAGACACAATGAGAAAATTCTTAAGAACATGTATGTGATTCTTAATTTTAGTCCTACACAAAAACATTTTTAAAATTTATAACAAATGAAAATGTAGGTGTTGATCAGAAATGGATTTAGGGGTGTCACAATATACTGGTATTGAGGGTATTGGTATTTATCATAATAATAAAAAAAATAGTGATATTACGTTAATTTAACAAATTCAGTAATAAATATATGAATTAAGCTTTATAACAATATGGGTTATGTTCCATTACATATACAAGGTGGCAGAATTACTGTACTTCTTTCTGCTGGTTGCACGCGCCATAAAACAGAAGAAGGCACAATGAGTTAGTAGCTGCTATGACTACTGCAGTGGCTCCAAAGCACATGCCAAGAAAAGCGACACCTACTTTTACCTGAACAGAATGAATCAATGTTGAAGTTTGTTGAAAAAAGTGGGGCGTTATACATCCCAGTCTGCTGGAACTGTCAATCAACAGTAAGCACAAAAGGGAGTTTGCTAACAGAGTTTGCATCACAGGGCAGAGAACTGCCATTATTGCAGTGCCATTCGTTACTTCCTGCTGCCACTGCTGGTATTGTTTTTAGCTACTGCTGCTACTTGCTCCTGAAACAACTAATAAGCTTGAGTCAGGCTCATTGATACATACTCCGGGTGCCTCAGCTTTAGTTACAGACAACATGCCCTCGACTTTGGCTGTAGAGCCCTTACAGTGGGGCAACTTGGTTGCATCTCGCCGCTATAGTCGAAAGACCAAGGCTCCACCCAAGGTTTCCCCACGCGAGCATCACTCTCCTCCTCCCATTCGCATGTCAAACAGGTTTGCCCCACTCAGTGAAACACCTGCTGAGCAGCCTATTAAAAGTGCTGTGGTCATAGGAGACTGTATCCTATGACATGTGAAACCAGTTAACCCTTTAGGGGCTCCAGCAACAGTGATAGTCAGGTGTATACTGAGAGCCAGGGTGCCAGACATTAGAGGGAACCTGAAGCTAATGGCTACCCATAGGTATGAAATGATAGTTATTCATGTAGGTGCTAATGACATTCGTCTGCGGTAAAGTGAAATAACTAACAGTAATTTTAAAGAGGTGTGAAAATTAGCCCAGACTATGTCCGATGCTGTAACTGCTATGCCAATGCGGTGTGGCGATGAAGCCTACAGCAGGCTTTGGGCGCTAAATTGCTGGATGTCCAAGTGGTGAGTGGAAAATAAAGTGAGGTTCATAGAAAATTCATCCACTTTTGAGGGCAAACCAAAACCTCTTTCCTGCAGCATAGTCCATAGTTTAGCAGTTAGCCAGCAGTGTAGCTCAGTTAGTAGCTGCTGACACACCAGGGCCAAGACCAGGCAGCAGACACACTGGCTAAACCTACCGTCTGCGAGGGGTTTTGAGGTGCAACCCGAGGTTCACACTATTAATACTGTGTCTGTTCCCCGAATTAAACGGAAAAGTAGAAAAAAACTAAAGGTCTGTTCTACAAATTTAGTTAACATTGTTCTCTGTAACAAAGCCCAAAACAGCACCAATGCTGTAAAGCTAGGACTATTTAATATAAGATCGCTCTAAATGAGGCCACCCCTACAGGCTACAACTATGTACATAACCCTAGTCTAAGTGGCAGAGGGGGAGGTGTACCTATCATTCATAGAAAAACCCTAGCTATTAATCAGAAATTTAAATAATTAATACATTTCCTTCACTTCTTTTGAGATTCTTTCCCTTACTGTAAAAAATTTAGACACAAACAAAACTTCCTTTCTATTAATCACTATCTACAGGCTGCATGTTCCTGCATGAATTCAGTGACTTTTTAGCTAACATAGCCATTTATTGTGACAGACTAATAATTGTTGGAGATTTTAACATTCACTTTGAAAAAGAACTGAATCCACTGAAATTAGCATTTACAGCAATCCTTGATTCCTTAGGTTTGACCCAAAATTTAACAGATTCTGACCTTAGGTATTAATATTGACAGCATAGCTATTCTTCCCCAGACCACAGAAATCTCTGATCACTACCTCATCACATATGAGCTTCCTCCCAATGACAATATATTTGTTTATGTCCTCATTCCCACGTCAGGCAAGGCAAGGCAAGGCAAGTTTCATACACATCAGTCATTCAATGTGCTTTACAGAGATGGAGATTAAAATAAAAGGAAAGAAAAGCATGAAAAGTAAATTGAAAGTAAAAATTTTAAGCAGTAACATTAACCAAAAAAGTACATGATAAAAGTTAAATATAAGAACAAATAAAAATAATAAATGAAAATAAAGAATAAAAGAAAATGCATGATAAAAGTAAGATAAAAAATGAATACAAAAGTAAATAGATAAATTAGAATAGTAATTAGGCAATAAAGTGCATGATGAAAGTTAAATATAAGAACAAATAAAAATACAGAATAAAGAATAAAAAATAAAGAAAGTGCATGATAAGGTAAGATATAAAATGAGTACAAAGATAAACAGATAAAACACAAAACTAATTAAAAGATTTGGCAAATAAGGTTGTTTTTAGTCTCTTTTTGAAGCTGGCCACAGTTGGAGCAGATCTGATCATCATGGGCAGCTGGTTCCAGCAATAGGCAGCATAATGACTAAATGCCATTTCACCCTGTTTGCTTGCAATCCTCCACACCACTAGCTGAGCATCTCCTGCTGATCTAAGAGCCTTTCCAGGCTGGTATTTTTCAAATATTTCCAATAGATATTTGCTGGGGCTGCCTGATAGTCTTTTTAGGAAGGCCAATAAGAAGGGCATTGCAATAATCAACCCTACAGGAGATAAATGCATGAATAAGTTTCTCCAGGTCCTGTTTTGACACAAAATCCCTGACTTTAGATATATTCCTGAGATGCCAGAATGCAGATTTAGTGACAGCTTTGATGTGATATAATTGGGCCCCTTCTGGCAATTATAAACTCCTCCCTCAGCCTTGGGTATATACCAAAAGCATTTAAACTAGCTTTCATTCAGCCATTGATTAAGAAACCCAATCTTGGCCCATGTATTCTATCAAACCATATACCAATCTCCAATTTGCCTTTCATATTCAAGGCCCTGAAAAAGTCTTTGCCCAGCAGCTGTGCTCATACCTGCACAAAAATCACATTTATGAAAGCTTGCAGTCTGGATTTCGGCCATATCACAGTACTGAAACAGCCCTAGTTAAAATAATAAGTGATCTTCTACTATCTGCTGACAAAGGCATTATATCTTTACTTGTTCTGCTTGACATCAGTGCTGCATTTGACACCATAGACCATTCTATTTTATTTAATAGACTAGAGAACATGGTTGGGATCACTGGAACAGCCCTACGCTGGTTTAAATCATATATGACTGACCATTTCCAATTTGTGAGTGTGAATGGTGAACCATCAGCTCATACAAAAGTAAAGTATGGAATCCCACAAGGTTCAGTCCTAGGACCCTTATTATTTACATTATACATGCTCTCACTGGGAGCAGTTATTCGCAAACATAGAATTAGCTTTCCCTGCTATACAGATGACACACAGTTTTGTATTTATCATCCCATCTAGATGACAGACAAACTGAGCAGGCTAGAGGACTGTGAGCGTGATATAAATGTCCGACTCTCACACAGTTTCCTTTAGCTTAATGCTAAAAAAACAGAAGTCCTTCCTTTAAGACCAAAAGTTGCTAGAAATAATATATCTATATAATAATATCACTTTGTGTTGAAGAAAAATTAGTCCACGCATTTATGACCTCAAGGGTGGATTACTGCAATGCCGTGCTATCAGGATATTCCACTACAACCCTAAACAGACCACAACTGGTCCAAAATGCAGCAGCAAAGGTTCTTACTAGAACTAGAAAAATTGATCATATCAGTCCAATACTGTCTAAATTACATTGGCTTCCAGTTAAATTCCATATTGATTTTAAAATACTACTATTATCATATAAAGCCATACATGGTCTTGCCCCTGAGTATCTTAGTGAACTTATCTTTCATTACGAACCATCACATCCTCTTAGTTCACAAGGGGCTGACTGTTTACTAACTCCCAGGATCCTTAAAAATACAGCAGGGGATAAGAACCTTCTCATACAAAGTCCCCAAGCTCTGGAATAATCTTCCAGCTAGTGTTCGGGACTCAGACACATTTTCTGGACTCATGGACATAGTATATTGAAGTAAACTGTGACACCGGTGCTGTCGCCCCATCGCTCTCACACGTTTTCCTAGTTTGATGACAGTGGAGTGAGGGGGTGCTAGTGTCACAGGGTGCTTTCATTTTTTTCATTTTGATCCTCCTGACTCTGTCCCTTCTAGCTAGGCTGTTATAGTGAGGTCTGCCAGGGTCCTATTCATAGTCATGTTTCGCACTCATGTTTATTTTGTACCCTTACACTGACACCAAAAAAGGCTAAATGTTTTTTTCTGTCTTTTATTTGACAGGCAGATTCCACCACCGAGGGGAGCTGCTGACGAATGCTTTCAGCCCGACAGACCCTCATCATGGCCCACCCACACACTCGAAATGCCGCGCTCTAATGTGGAGTCTTCAAAACCAGTGTTACTTGAATGATCTGTCCACTTTTCAATCTTATTTTGAACTCTGTTGAATGCTTTTTGCTAATTGTAAAAAATCCCAACTTTTCTGGAGATTTGTAAAATACACATCATCTAAAAAGACAGTGCTTTTAGGATGTGTTAGCTTTGTGATGTTTGTTATCTGTACCACTATAATAATAATAATAATAATAATAATAATACATTTAATTTGTAATGAACTTTACATTTAAAACAATTCTACAAGGTAAAAGCAACATTATAATAGACAGATTGAATTCTCAAAAGCAGCAACCAACCCAGATATTAAAAAAATATGTTATAAGTTCTGCTGAGAAGAAAAGTTTTAAGTCCTTTGTAAGGTCGTTTTACGTCTCAGTAGCCCTCAGATGATCAGAAAGGGCATTCCAAAGGTGTGGGGCAACAGAACAAAAAGGGAGATCACCCATGGTACTGAGCCTAGTTCTATGGAGGAAGAGCCAATTTGAGTTTGTAGAGTGGAGGGATCATGTTGGAGGGGTAAAAAGTTCTTTAAAGTAGAGAGGGGCATTACCATAGGTGCACTGGTGAGTAAGCAGGAAAATCTTATATTCAATCCTGGCTGAAATTGGAAGCCAGTGAAGTGAATAGAGAACAGGTGTAATGTGAATGAGAAGTACGTTACAGTAATCCGATCTGCAGCGATCCGATCTTTTCGGATGTTGGATGGAGTTTGGCAATATTTCTGAGATGGTAAAAAGAGACCTTGCAGAGGTGATTGATATGGGCTTTGTAGGTTAATTCAGGGTCCAGTCTTACACCAAGGTTGGTGACTAATGAGGAGAGTGGGATGTAAAATCCTTGTAATCCTTGTTATGGAAAAAGACTGAATCTGAAGTGTGGTGCCGTGTTGGAACTGTGTTAGCGATTGTTACAGTGGTCATCTGTATGTTAAGAAAGAAAACTTCAGTAACAGAAAAAGAGTGTTCCTGTAGTAGAGATGTGCCTGAGAATGTTTATTTACGCATCTAACCAAAGTCAGCCACGACATAACATTATTGGCAACTAGGTAAACTTTAGATTACCACCGTTGTTTTGCCATGCTATTGAATATAAGTGTAGTAAGAAAAATATGGGACGGTGGCTAGAGTGATTGATAACAGCATAGATATACTGAACACATTAATGCATTTGACAAGTGCTTGAACTTCACAGATGCAAACGACATTGAAGCAGACAAAATGGTTGCTGTTTTTCTCAGCGTAATGGGTGCTGCTACTTATGGATTTTATGTAGCCTCATACCTCCGGAAAAGCCAGGTGAAAAGTCATACGACAATATTGTGAGTGTTTTATGAGTGCTTTTTTCTGAAACTGATTGTTATTGTGGAAAGATTTCGCTTTTACAAATGGAATCAGCAAGAGTGAGAATCAGTGACTTAGTAAAGAGCAGTCATTAAAATGCTCTCAGAACACTGTGAATCTGTTTGCTCGTTTGTGAGCTGAACACTGAGGCAATACAGAAAAGATTGCTGACCAAGGTCGCACTCAACTTCCAGAAGGCGGTGGACATAACTGTTCTGGAGATGGTAGCAAGGGAAGACACTAGAACAGGTGCTACAAAGGCATAATGTTATCTTTTGAAAGAGACTGGGCATTCTGAAGGGCACTGAAGCTGAATAGTTCTGAAAAAAGATCATTAACCATGCTTTTGTCAGGGAAGTTATCCTCTATGCACTTAGGCCAAAAGTGTAGGCTGAGATAGACCGATTGTGTGAACAGGGCATCATAGCCCTGATGTTTGTGTCGACATTTCTTCAAGGAGAGGTCAGGATCACCAAAATTATTTTTAAAGATTTTATTTACATGAGAGAGAGAGCAATTTCAGATTAAATTAAAAGGCTTCTGGAAGAAAGATTTCGAAAAATTAGAATATTGTGCAAAAGTTTATTTATTTCAGTAATTACTTAAAAGGGGAAACTAATTTATGATATAGACTCATTATATGCAAAGCAAGATATTTCAAGACTTTATTTGTTATAATTTTGATGATTATGGTTTACAGATTATGAAACCCCCAAATTCAAAATCTCAGAAAATTAGAATATTACATGAAATCAATAGAAAAAGGATTTAAAATAGAGAAATGTTGGACCTCTGAAAAATATAATCATGCATATGTACTCAGTACTTGGTTTGGGCCCCTTCTGCATGAATTACTGCCTCATTGCGGTGTGGCATGGATGCTATCACTGCTGAGGTGTTATGGAAGACCAGGATGCTTCAGTAGCGGCCTTCAGCTCTTCTACATTGTTCAGTCTCATAGAATAGAATAGAATAGAATAGAATAGAATAGAATAGTACTTTATTTATCCCCTATTGGGGAAATTAACTTGCTA